>QEPC01002494.1:1920444-1952997 GCA_003113815.1 Sphenodon punctatus
AACACCTTGGAGATTGTTTCTAGATTAAAATAATCTACTTTATTGAGAAATACATTGTGATAGGAAAGGCCTATCCCTAGGTCTTTCTAGCTAGCTGCCACCAGCATGGTGGCCGGTCATGTTGAAGGTCAGAGAGAGAAGAGAGGAATGGTGAAAGGTCAGGAAGAAGGAAGAAGACCAGTAGGAACTTCCTGGGCACTTCCCACTTGAGAGGGGGCTTAGAAGCAGAGATCAAGAAAGGTTAAAGTGACACTCACACTAACTCACTATCTCTACTCCCAATGCCCCTAGTGGTCATTAGGGTTTGTTGGTACAAAAGGTGATGCAATCTGGAGATGTTTCTCCAACAGTGCATACAATGTCATCCGCCTGTTCCTCCCTCCAGTGCTGTACCCATGCCTGGTGCTCTCTCATCCATTGTGCCAGGGGAACGGGCCTGGCTTTCTGGGGCCCCTGAGGTTGTCCTGTTGGTTTCCCAGTAGGTGCTGGTTAGGCACCCTGGACGGCCACCCCCTATCACGTGGCATGGCTGTGGGGTCTTGCCCTCCCTTGGATAGGTGGTCGGTGCCCTCTCCTGGCACCCTTTCCCCCCCTTGGTGGTGTGCCTCACCGGGAACCGCTGGCTGCTCCCGGGGCTGCTCACCACCTTCCTCGTCACCTGTATGTCGCTAGTGCCAGGGAGTGCCGTGCCCTTTGGGGATATGGGAGAGGATGGGTGGGGGTGGGCTTACCCTTAATGCTTACTCTTGATGTCCATCTCGGAGCACTCAGAGGCCGGTCCCTTGGTGTTGCTGGGGTTCCCCTGTGTCCACTGGCTGAGGGTGACCAGTGTGCAGGCCTCGGAATCTCCCAGTCCAGACAGGGGGTGGGGGCTGCTGGGGCTGATGCTTTTGGGGGGGCCTGAAGGTCCCTGAGGTCCATAGGTGTTTCTCCTGGGGGGCAGGAGCCCTGGAGCTGGTGTCCTCACTGAGGGCGGCAAGATGAGGGGGTACCTCAGCCTGTTCCCTGCTCTGGACCATGGCACTCCCCACGAGGTGCGGGGCAATGATGGAGCCCTTCATATGGAGTATGCAGTCCAGGGCATCAAAGAAGGGGGCGGTCTGGGCTCCGTGTCCAGACCACCAGTTGTTGTCCTGGATGGCCTTGTACTCCCTCTTTAGCTCCTTTGCCTTTGAGCGGCACTGAGCCACAGTCCTGTGATGCACCGTCGCCTCCATGTCCCGCACGATCTTCCAGAAGACATGCTAATTGTGCTGATTGATTGCAAGCTCCAGTTGATGCTCCAGGGTCCCGCAGATGCGGATGAAGTCCTGCATTTCCCTGTGCCCCAATAGACCCCCTGAGTGGTAGGGCCTTCTCCCACGTGGGCCCTCCGGGTCCTTCTTCTCCTCTGCCTGGCCAGCGCCCGTCTCCCCCCGGGGGCTCGAGCTCCCAGTCCTGTTTCCATGTCTGTAGGTCATGGGGGGGTGTTAGGTGTTGTTTTCCCCCTGTCCCATGGCCCCACTCCTTCCACCCCTCCTGCCACCCAGGCCAGTCCTCTTGGTGCCCCTGTGCCACCGGGTCCCCCCACTCCTTCGGTCCCCTCACCTGTTTCCAGGGTGCCTCATCCCCCAGTCCGGTTGCCATCTCCAGGGCTGCCTTTCTCGGCTGCTGCTGCTTCTGATGTCCCACCCTCCACTGCCTGCAGGTGCAGCACTACCCCCTCCTCCGCCTGTGCCTTCACCGCCTCCTCCTCCTCCACCCCCACCTCCTCCTGCCATACTCTCTCTCCCACAACTCTCCTCTCCCTTCCACCTCGCTCCATCTCACCACATCCCCCTGCTGCTGTGTGCTCTTTAAATATCCCTTCCCAGTCTGTGTTGTTGCTGGTTGCCTGGCAGCGATGCTGCATGCTTTGTCCCTGGCTGGGAATCATTTCGCTTCATTCCGGCCGGTGGTTGCCATTCAGACGTTATGTTTTGTTGTTTCCCGTTGGGAATTGCATCGACCTCGCTTTTGGAGATGGTCCGGGCCAGAGCTCTGGAAGCGTGGTTGATTTTGACCCCTTCTGGGGACTGACTGTGGTTAACATCTGGCACCCGTGGAACAGACGTTCAGGGAACTTTGGCCCCACTGCGGGATTGACCATGGTTCACTGTGGTTGACTGTGATCTCATAACATCTGAAAATACCCTGGGATGATTATTTGCATATTCATTCATCTGAATATTTCAGTTTGATTATTTTCAGTGAGTTTGTTCTTTTTGTTTCCATTCTGACAAAATGGAGAATGGTTGATAATTGTCCTGTTTTGTCAGGTATCCATTTCAAAGATTTCATTTATTTTATTTTGATATTTCAGCTAAGTTATTCCAGTAATTTTATTTATTTTGTTATTATGTTTCAGTTTTTAAGGTTATTGCAAAACTAAAAAGTATAACCAAAATACCAAAATGAAAAAAAATTAATGGAAAATAAAATCTTCAGAATGAATACATGACAAAATGGGGCAGGATGAATAGTGACCATTTTCTCTTTTTTCAGAACTGAAATGCATTGGATGAATCTGAAGAAAATATAAGCATTACTAAATATTCATTCTGGCTCTAATGGAGCTCTTGGAAGATGTTGGCTGTTTCATTTCCTAGCCAAATGGAATCTGGTTATTGTTGCTGTGTTTTTTAACTCATAAGTCATGCAAAAAACAAACAAACCCCAAACCCCCAAAACACCCCCCTATTTACAAGGAGGTGGTGGCAGGACCTCAGTCTTCATCTTCTAAATTTTGCCATTAAAATATCTGTTCAAAGATAACAGACCTGCTATTACCTGGTACAAGCCCATACCAAAGAAATTAAATTATACCAACTCTAAACTTGACCCATAGTATGGTTATCCATAGGCATTCATATGGAAATTCACTAGAACAAAATTAGTCTGTAACAAATGGTGCAAACTGAGGTAAATGGACGTAATTTATTCACCAAGTGATTTGAAAGTAGAGCTGAAACTAGTCCCTGCTAAAACGGGTATATGCACTGAATTTCTGGTACCCACATCAAACCAAATATTTTGGGTATTTTTTGATACCCAAACCAGTTTTCAGTCTGGTCACTGAAATACAGATTTCCAGTACTTGGAACAATATTTAAGTACCAATTCAGATACCCAAATTGGTCATGAAAATGCAGCTATTACCCATGGGTACCAAGTCAGGTACCTGCTTCGGCTCTAACTGGGTTGTAGAGGGAGAACAACTAAAAAGAAATGAGAAGAGTTACTTTATTTTGCTGTACACTTTTGTCCACTTTTTATACTGCTATGAATTCACTCAAAGTGCAGGCCATTGTCGTTGTCCTGCTCCCATACCAGTCTCACTGAAGATTTCACCAGAGAAACTGACTCCTAAATACTACTTCAAGTGAACTCCACAGGAATATTTATTCTATCATTTAGTGTGGCTGTCTTCTCCTGTATTCCCTGATGTATAAGAAATATACCTGGGTGAGCTGATGGCAGATACATGTTTAGTTACAACAACATCCATCCAGGACTGACCTTACCACAGGGCAACCTAGGACAACCACCCCAAGTTCGGCTCTTTCTTGGTATCCTGCAGTGGTCCCTGCATTCACCAGGGTGGGGCTCCCTCCCAGTAGGGTCGCAAACATGGCCACCTTTAGGGCCCCACAGAGGGTGCTGCCAAGAGGGTGGACCTGAGAAAGCCACAAGGGATCCCACATTTTATCTTTGCCCTGGGCCCTGCAAATTCTAAGGCTGGCCCTGTTTTCAGCTGATGGATGACCTTTGGGAGCCATTATCAGTGGGTGCAATTTCCAGAACCCTGAAACTCCTTTCAAAACTATTATTGTTATGGTAAAACTTGTCTGATAATTAAAGGACACCTTAAGTCAAATTATCAACTAGATTCCTCAGCTCCTCTACAATGGTTGGATTCTGGGTAATTTGCCAAGTTGAAGGATGCTCTGTACCTTGTTAGAGTCAGTGCAGGATCTGTATCATGTCAGATCACACAGCAACCAATGGGGGGGGGGGGAGGGTACAGTACTGCCTGAAGAGTCAATGCCAGGAATTAAGTCTAGCAACCAATCTAAATATCCAAATACAAAGTCAGGAGTTCAGGTCTCATACAGCAGGAAGGCAGGCTTAAGGCAAGGATCAGATCATAGGCAAAATCTGGAAAGAAGGCAAGGGCTAGAGGTAAGAACTGGATCATGAACTGGATTTGGGTGACTAGAGGGCAGGTAGGGTTGGGAGCATAAGCAGGAGAGCAAGACAAGCAGAGGGCGAGATGCAGCAAGATCCAAGAAACTACAAAAAAGAGACAACTGCCAGTGTGCAGCAGTAACTCCCTGCTATCCCCTTATAAGATTGTTGATAGGCTTGAACTAATCAGGAGGCATGGTTCAGAGAAATAATAAGGCCCAGCTGGGTGTAGCAGGCTGTCTTTATGGTGCAGCAAGACCAAGAAAATGAGGTAAATTCCTAACATCCACTCTCTGATGCACCTTGGCAAAGCAGAACATCTTGGAGATGGTTCTGTTTTGGATAGGTGTGTGCACTTCATTTTCATTATATGGATAATAATAACAACATTATCATTTTTATTATAATTACTGCAATAACAACAATGAAGATAAATAATAATGAAATAAATAATGATAACGACAGTCATTATTGATTTTGTTATTGCCTCGCAGGTGTTTTTTGGAGGGAAATGTGGACAGGAGAGGAGAGCGCAGACATCTTGGAGCCAGAAACAGTGCTGAACTCTTGAACTGGGCCTTTGATAGGAGGGGAAGGACCCAATGGATGTAATCGCTGGCCAAAGGGCAGCGCAAGCAGGTCCCAAGAAGTTGAATGTCACCCTGTGATTACTCAATGCCTTCTGTCTCCCAGAAGACACTTGATATAGATACTTATATAGGAATATCTTGCATATAGTATAGGTTATTAGGTGTAGGTTTAGGTTAGACATACATATTAGTAATTTTTCATATTGGGCTTTTTTAAATACACCTTTAAGTTCCAGATTTTTCAAATTTCTGGGTTTACAAGTCCACAAGTAAGTTCCAGATGCATTTTTCACACACACACACACACACACACACACACACACACACACACACTGCCCTGAGGCAGTTCCTGGATGCATTCTTCACACAAATACTGCCCTGAGGCAGCCTAAAGTAACTGCAGCTGTATACATAACAGGCTGCCATGGAAACCAAGTGACCACAGCTGTCTGGGGCAAAGCAGTATACCAGGAGAACCTTTTACTCACAAAAGTTCTGGGAGACATTCTGTGCAGAAGTTCAAAGATCCAGATGTTTAAGATCTGGGTGAGTGACTTAGACACACAGAAAGTTCAGGATGTAACAGAAAGCATGCAGGAGAAATGTGTGTGTAAAAACACCCATTGTCATTGTGCACTTATTACTAATTGCACTGTTTTTTGGAGGGAAATATAGATTTCCACATTTCTCCATCTGCATTATAATGAGAAGGGGAGGAAGGAGTTGAACTTCTGAGAAGTCTGGGGCAGGTGTCTGTGAGCACTTCTGCCGCTGGTGACAGCCCACAACAGAAACAATACTGAAAACAAAATTTTTGTTATCGGTCAAAATCGATACCGATACTGATACCGACACTGATAACAAATAACTGAATTTGTTATTAATGATATCTAAAATGACAGTTTTTACCAAAAAAAACAAAGATGAAAAACGGCATGGGTCCCTGGTGCACACCCGTAGTTTTGGAATGTAATTGTAATCAGTATGCATTAGAGCTACATTAATTTAAAGGTCTTTTCTGTTACTTTAATAGTTTCAGGATTGCAGAAAAAATGTAAAAATAATACTAGTCTACATTCTCTGTCATTGCTGATATATATTGGTGAGAGGGATATTAATTTAATTAAAAAGGAAAAAATACAGATGTTCTAATATATAAAATCATAGCATGTCAGAGTTGGAAGGGACCTCAAGGGTTATGCATAGTGGTGACTAATTGATAACTTCATCCAGAAAATAGAGTCTATAGGCCCAGCAAATGCTTCTGGACTTAAATGATAAGTAGGTGTGCAATCTCACTGGATAAATAAAACTTATGTGTGAGAGAACTTCAAGACTGGGGTCTCAGCTCATCAACATAGAACTGCCTGACTTATGTAACTTACTCGTTACACCAGGGAAGGGAAATATGAATGCAAGCAATCAATCATGAGAATTCAATTAGGAATACAGAACAAATTTGGATCATCGGAGGAAGAATTTAGCAAAGAGAAACCACTGGCAACATTGCAAAGCTTGGCACTGACAGAGATTTTAGGCTGGCACCAACAATAAACTACAATGCTTTTTTATTGTTGTAAAATTACTTATTCCATGTTGTAATGGTGTAAAATCTGATTGCAGAAGAAAAATAATGAGTTCACTAGCACAACACTAGTGTGATCATATGGTTACTTTTATCTGCAAGAATTGCTCTGTGTTTTACTCACAAATAAACAGCACCACTTCACAGTGGAAAACTGATTTTAAAAATAACTTTTGGTAACATACACCAAGAAGGTTCTCTCTTGCTGTTGTAGGGGATCAGAAACTTAATATAAGTCAGTAGTGTGATGCTGTTGCAAACACGTAAAACACCATCTCAGGAAGGATGCATTACCAGAAAAAAATGCATCCATGAGACATGAAGTAATTGTTACACACCACATGGCACTGGTCAAGCCTCAGCTGGAGGATTGTATCCAGTTTTGGGTGCCCCACATTCACAATGATGTTGATAAACTGAGGGAAATAGAGATGATAAAGGGCTTGGAATGCAAAACCTATGAGAATATGTTGAAGGAACTGGACATGTTTTTCAGCCTGGCGAAGAGAAGGCTGTATGGAGATATGGTAGGGGGTAAAAGGTTATTATAAGTAGGACAGTGAGCAATCATTTCCTGTAGCCATGAGGATAGGACAAATTAAACTAAATCAAAGGAAGAAAATGGGGTTGCATATCATGAAGGATTTTCTAACCATGAAACTAGTCAGGCAATGAAACAAATTACCAAGGGAGATTGTGGAGTCACCATGATTAGATGATTTAAATATATATATATATATATATTTTTAATGTTTGCCAAGAATGATTTAGGTTAAATTGGTCTTGCCTGAGGGCTGGAGAATGGACTCAATGACCCTTTAAAGAAACTTTCAGCTCTAAAATTCTATGAAAAAAAATCCTCTTGTCTTCCCATATCCTTGCTTATGTCTGAGTTTGTTTATTCCCCCATAATTGCTGCAAACATTTGTGCAGGTTTTAATTTAAGCACTGAGGTAATCCCACTGACTCAATGAGGCTATGCACGTTTCAAAATTTAAACTCATCTGTAAGTATTTGAAGACCTGGAGTCTTAAACCATAACGTTTTTAGAGCAGTGACTGTCCTCAAGCTGTTTAGCACTGAGTGATAGCTTTCAGTGCTGATGTGAGTCCCTTTGAAATGATTGGGACACACATTGGTATTAACAGTTAGGGCTCATGCTTTAGAATCTGATTGTGCTATTACAGATTTCTACTGAACCTAACACAATGAGGTCCTACTAATCTTGTTTGAAAGTGCTAGGTGCTACAGCAATACAAAGAAATTATGTTGTGCCTCATTATTACATTATTTTCAAGTTGCATTAAAATTTTCATTCTATTCATTTGAATTAAACAAACTTTGACCAATACCATATATCTTTGCTGTGCTATACTTTTGAGTTAGAATATTATCCTCATTAGCAACAGTGTTAGTTCCTTTGACGAGTCTCCTGGTTCTTTGATGAAACTGAGGAAGTAAATATTTATATATTGTAAAAAACAAAACAAAAAAGTTGCTAACAATTTCTTGTGAAAGTGGACAAGCAAGGCTATCCCACAAGGCTATTCCACACTGTTTCAGTGAAAAGGCTAGCCTTCTTGCTATGGAACAATTAATATTCAGATCCCAGGGCATCCTAGACAAATTTGAGAAAATGTGAGCTGACTTCCTAATGTGAGCCCTTCAAAAATGCCAGCAAAACCCTTAATCTCAGTCCCCTGATTCTCTTCTTAGGGCAACAACAAAACAAAATTTATTAGGCTTAGCTTTCACCATTTAGCCAAAAAACATAAGGAAAAACACTCAAACATCGATTAAAACATTCAGATAAATACAATCTTTCCAAAATAGAAGGAAAAGGGGAAGAGGAGCAGCATTCGGAGCAAGGTACATTCCCACTTAGTAGAGCAAGGTACATTCTCACTTCTAACTGAAAAAAAAAAGGACTAAGTCTTCCTCCCTTGCTTGTTTAGTCTGTCTGATCTCTTTCCCTTCTCTTTGTCACCAAATGGGCATAGGTCGCAACCGCCAGAAATATCTTCTCATTGTAGGCTGCGAGTAACTTCCCTAGCCTGATTTGATTTGGTAAGTATTGCTCATCCACCGTTTGCTAATGCTGTCCAGATATTTCTCATAATCATGGGTTCTTTTGATATACTGGAAGTGCAGTGCAACCTTCCATTCTGCTATCTTAGCAACGTCCTCCTGTTTTGTTACATCCCTCAGAGTATTTTAAATAATCGATTTCTGCTGTCCTAGGGGCTTACCCAGCAGAAATTCAGGGGATAGGCCTATGCCATTTAACTGATGGATAATCTCCTTTATCCATGGGTAAGTAGGGGGACACATTTGACTCAGTTCCTCCTGCAGGCATAAGGAAGTTAGACAGGATTCCGGTAGAACACACAATTTAAACCAATATAGTAAATTATTTTGGTGTAACATACTTGCAATCGAGGCTACCCCTGTTTCGGCTCTCACAACTGCGTCGGATACTGCCTGCGGGACTCCTAAGAGGCTCCGTAGAAATTTATTTTGCACTATCTCTAGCCTCTGATCACATGCCCCTATCTGAGAGACTTTGGCCCCATAGGTGAGTATACTTTGAATCTTTGCAGAGAACACCTTCAAGATTTGAGACAGAGGGGTGTTCCTAAACTTATTTGCCAAGTCTAAAAAACCTTTGGCCCCTACGTTTGCTTTTAAGGCGAGATAATGAGCATGCCGATTCCAATTAGGTTGACGGGAAAAACACATCCCTAAATATACAAAGCTGTTCACCTGTGACAGTCTTCTATTGCCTATCTTCCAGATATATTTTTTGGCTTTCTTACCTAGTACCATTATCTGGGACTTCTTATAGTTTAGTTCCAGTCCCTTTGTCTCGCAGTAACCTTCAAACTGTATAAGTTGCGCCTCCAGGCCCTTCCTTGTCTGGGACAATATAACGTTAACGACATCGTCTGCATACATGAGAGCTGTAACTACTCTATTGGCAAGCTTGGGAGGATGACCCTTGACTGCCAATAGACTCTTAATTAGATCATCCCGATAGATACTGAATAATATGGGTGCAAGAAATAGCCCTGCCGTACTCCTTTATTTATTAGTATGGAGTCCTCTGTAACTATATGGGGGGATACTCTCACCCATGCCCTATTTCGATCATGCAATTGGATTACCCAGGTTAGAAGATTTTCATTTATACCCTGAGAATACATCTTTTTCCATAGTTTCTCCCTTGGCATGGAGTCAAATGTCTGGCGTAAATCGATAAATGCTAAGACTATACACCCAGATCTTATCCCGGTGTATTTATGTGGGATAAAACATAGCAGTTGTTCATAACAGAGTAGCCTTTTTTAAACTCATACTGTTCTTCCAGGATAATTTTACCCTCTACTGCCCATAGTTCCAACCGTTATAACAGAACGGCATAGATTTTACCCAGAACTGGTATTAAACTAATAGGTCTATAACACCGTGGGTCTCGCTGATCTCCCTTTTTGAAAATGGGAACTATTATAGATTCCCCCCATTCCTGTGGACTATTACCCATTTTGTTGATCCAAGTAAAATATTTGGCAAGCCAAGGGGAACACCATGTAGGGCACAGTTGTAGAGCCTCTGCAGTGATCCAGTCTTTCCCTGGTGCCTTATTTTTCCTCAGGTCTCTGATGTATCCTGATATTTGCTCTTTGCTAACTACCATGATAAATTATCCTACCTCCTTGTTGCAGTTTCCCTCTTCAGCAATCTCACTTAATATCATATCTATACCCTGGGCTTCAACTGTGTATAACTCCCTAAAGTGTGCTAGCCACTCTTATTCTGGTACTATTACCGAATAAGGGGCTCTCCCCAAATTTCAATCCTGTTTTTATAATTTGCCAAAACTGCTTTCAGTCGTTAGTTGCTACTGCAACATTCAGTTTGGCCCATATTCTCTGATTATTCAAGGTTTTCTTCGTTTTTATCAGCATCTTAAAAAGGGAGGAAAATGTGACCACTTCTAAAAGCTCACTAAGCCTATACCAATGACAAGAAAAACAATCTAGAGGGCAAGTGTCTAAAACTATATTTTTATATATTATACTAATGAAAAACCAAGAAAAGATGAACAATGAATGTACAAATACAAACAGGTGTACATGTTTCAAAACAGACTTCATGACAACAGATTGTTTTCTGAATGGATAATGTAAACTTTTGAACATGTAAAGACATTAAAGACAAAGAAAAGGATATACAAAATAAGTTGACATGTTTAGACCCTCTAGGGGTCTTCTTCAGAACCTCGAACAGTTATCTGAAAATAAAACAATATATCATGTATATAGAATGATAAAGAATTGCCTTATTGTATAAATGTTGCCACATGCCCCTGGTAGAAGTATGTATCCCAAAACTTTGAGGTAACACCTACCAGACAGATTATGGATTGGTCTTAAATTTTCAAAAGGGATTAGATAAGTAGATATCCCAAATCTTGGCTGTCTCAGTGTATTCCAAAGAAGGAGACACCTGTATCCTATATATGAAAAATATAATTTGCAAAAAAAGGGGTTATTAAAAAATGAAAAAAAAGGGGGAGGGGGGAGAGGAAGGAAGGGAAGGGAAGAAAAAAGAAGATAGTTGAGAGAGAGGGGGAGGAGGGGAGGGAAGGGAGAAAAAGAAAAAAGGGGGGAATTAACACATAAAGAAATCCCCAAGGAAAACAGGGGGGGAGGGGGGGAAGGAGACACATAAAGAAATCCCCAAGGAAAACAGGGGGGGAGGGGGGGAAGGAGAGAAAAAAAGAAAAGAGGGACAAAAGAAGGGGGGAAAGGGGGGAAGAAAGGGAAAGGGGGAGGAAAAGGAACTGGGAAGTTGGAAAAAATAGTGCAACCCAAGAAAACATGACAGAGAGGCCAAAGGGGGGAGGAAGAAAAAAGATGAGAGAAAAAAGAAAAAAAGGGTGGGGGAAGGAGGAAGGGGAAAGGAACAAAAGGGGAGGGAAGGGAAAAAAGGGCAGGGGGAACCCTGAAAACATATTCACATAAACCAAAGGAAAAACTTCTCACTGTGCCCAAAAAATCTGAAAGGGAGATAAGCCTCCCTGCAAAGGCCTCCTTAGCAGAAGCACTCACTAGAAGTGCTATGCCTATCAGGTGAAAATACTGTCCTCATGCTTGCATCTTTTTCCCCTGTTGGCATTCTGCATCAAGCCAGCCATCTTGAGAATAATCTCTAATATTGATCCCCCTTGAGAGGACTTACAGCCCCAAGCTGTCTACAATTAACTTGTAATTCCTTAAGTAGGACAGCATATACTCTTGCCCCTCTACAATAATTTCTTGCCTAGACTTGGCCATATCAGCCCCATGCAGTAAGTGCCAAGTTTCTGCAGCTACTTGACTGCTCCATTTTCTCTGGCACCTTGCTAATCTGCTTGGGACAGCAAGGCCTGATCCCTTTATCCCTCTACCACCACTCCTCACCTTTATTAATGCCGTAAGTGGCATATGGTCACTTTGGGGTCGAATTAGTATCTGTATGTCAGTGAAGAGGTCATAGTGACTGTAATCTGTTATAATAAAGTCCACCACACTCCTCCCATTACAGTTAATAAAAGTAAAATCCCCTCCTGATGCATCCTCCCCCCTCCCATTCAATGTAATCATCCCACAGGATGCAATAACTTCTAACATTTGCCTTCCCTCCTCATCAATTATTGGGTCATTTGATTTCCTCCTTGGATATAGATCTAGCAGCGTTATACTCTGGTCAAGGTCTGAGTCACTTTCATCGCCAATTCTTGCATTCCAGTCACCTACTATGACTGGGACTGCCCTAGGAAAGTCTTCCGACATCCGTTTTATCACATCCCTTAATTTAATCCAGACCTCTGGGTCGGAATAACTAGATTGTATAGGTGGGATATATACATTCAATAACAAAAAGCAAATTCCTGGGTTAAGTTTCCACCTAAATATTTGGTATGCTGTACTGCCTGCAAGCTTCTCTACTATAGTGTCCTTATGATCTGCCGAAATTAAAATTGCCAGACCACCGGACGGTCTTCCCCTCTTATGACATTTCACTGCCCCCTGGCAATAACTATTAAAGCCCTGGATCTGCACACTCTCACTTTGTGTTAGCCATGTCTCCTGTAGGAATACCACATCATAATCTGTCAAGAATTTAATCCATTCTGTGTCCCTCATCCTCTGCTTACAGCCCGCAACATTCCATGACAAAATTTTGATTCCCCTTACTCCAGCAGTCTTGCTTAAGGCAATTGCCTTGGATGGCATCGATGCCTCTTGGGGGCATACAGCCTTATATTTCCTAATGAAGTCATCATCCCCTGATTTTGGTTTCAGCCCCATAATGTTCCAAGACAGCCTAAAATTGATTGCTGTGGTTGTCAACATGTAGATATTAGCTCTGTACATAGCAATTCTCTTATCGGGCCCTCTTCCCTTTCCAGAGGGATGCTTCCTATGAGGTGACTATCTTCATTACGGGGAGACTGAGGGCTATGGACCACCATACACTCCAAAAGGGAGGAGTCAAAACAGGTTTTTAGTACCTGCACAGTGCCCCCTCCTACACTTTCCATACCCCTTTCTCCCACTGCTTGCCAGTCCAAATCAATTAAATCTATAGGGTCCGATGATCCAGTTCTATCTAACATAAGCCACTCCTGCATATCAGGGTTATGCTCTACCATTTCTTTATCAGAATCATCCCGATTCCTAAATAAACTATGTTGCCTAGAGATTAGTGCTCACGCCAGGGTGTTTTCCACCCTTTGTAGGAAAATTCCCATTGCTTTCATACAACTCCTACTCTTCCATAAATTGTCCTGGATTTGCAAGGAGAAAAATATAACTTCCCACCTTCGAAACCTCCCTCTATCTAACAATGCCTTTACTTCTTCAATCTCCTCCGCTAGTACACCCAATAGCGTTCTCTCCTGAATAAATGCTATGAATTGCTGAACATCCAAAACTCCATTTAAAAAAAATAATAATTAAAAATGGTACTTTCTCTTCTTATTAAAATGGAATACCAGCACAGGGGCCCACCTTGCATTAGTATCCTGCGGCCAGATCTTTGGAGGCATAAAGTTCTTCCTACTAATTGATTTATTCCTACTAATTGTAGCGAGAGGTAGTCGCCCCATACTCTCGAGGGAGTTGGGGCGAATAGCCCCTCGTTCAACCTCCTTAGGAGTCCCTGCTGCAAGCTGGGCGCTACTCCCAGTTTCCTGCATTGTGGGTAGTTCTTCCATCAAATTAGCACCCGTCCTTAACTTATTCTCTGGGTTAGCCCTATTCTTACTACACTGTAGGCCGGGCTGTGTTTGTGTAGCTATGTCTTTTTGATTTAAACTAGATACCTCATGGGAGTTCATCTTACCAGTCCATGTACTGAATTCAAGCCACAACCCCCCTACCAAAACTTTCATCGCAAACAATAACTCACTAGTTTAGTCGAGTTTCACTTCCATTTCTTTAAACTGGGTATCAATATCAAGTTCCAATCTCACATTTAAATCATCAAGTTTGCAGTTAAGCAGGTTAAATTGCTGCTCCAAATTATACGATAGGGATGCCTGCTCCAGCCTTATCTAATCCTGTGTTTGGGTAGCAGAAAAGTCCTCTTGGCTATGCCAATTAGTTTCTGGCAGGGTCTCTCTTTGCATTCTCTTAGCAGAGCTAGAGAAAAAAAAGTGCGTAAGTTTAGTTTGATTTAACAAAGGAGATCTTGGAGCCTCATAAGCGCTCTCTGCCTGGGCTATTTCCTCTGCCAGAGATATAGGGGCCTGAAGTGCTCTGGACCGTAACTCCATTATTCCTTACTTGCAATGGGCTAATTCCAGTACACCTGATGTCTACCTGATGTACCTGATGTACAGTACAGCCCCACCAAGCACTAGTCGTGAGTTCCAGGCACTCCCCTCCCACTAATCCATTAAAGCTCTGCCTCTAGTCACTTGAGTGCACTGAAACTCCACAGCTGAGGGGCTCCTCTGAGGTATTGTTGGACATGTACAGAGCACAGAGTTCAA
Organism: Sphenodon punctatus; assembly: GCA_003113815.1. Lineage (NCBI taxonomy): Eukaryota > Metazoa > Chordata > Lepidosauria > Sphenodontia > Sphenodontidae > Sphenodon > Sphenodon punctatus. Next base: position 1,934,867 of record QEPC01002494.1, read on the forward strand.
GGTAGCAACACTCTCCGAGTCCCAACCCACCAACCACTCTCCCTTATCTCCAGACCTTGCCCCCAAGGGTTATACCCTATGGAAGGTGCCCTTGGGTGGAAACAAAATCTATTCTCAACAATCCATGGCATTTCCGCCTCCAGTGGAGATCCAAGCTTATCCTAGTCTGTTGGAGTAGAACCCTTAAGAGAAGGATCTCAGTCAGGAAAGTAGAATTGGGCTCTGGCTCTGGGTTGCTCCAAAGAGCACGCCTAAGAGCACTCACCCTTGTACACGTGACCATTAGATGCATGGCCAAGGCACGCGCCAACGGCGCAGCCATCAGCTCACTGCCTCCTTTGTATGTTCACAGGTCTCCGGCTCTGCCCTGCTCCCGCCACTCACAACTGCCAGGTAAGTAGGAGCTCTGCCCGCTATACCAGCCCGCTCAGCTCCCCACATGGCTGTCAGCTCACTGCCTGCTTTGTATGTCCACAGGTCTCCAGATCCACCCTGCTCCCACCGCTCACAGCTGCCAGGTAAGTAGGAGCTCTGCCTGCTACACCAGCCCACTCAGCTCCCCACCGTTCTTAGGGTGTAAACAGAGCGGAGGCATAGTTACCATGGAGCAAAGCGGATCAGTTGAACCCGGGCCAGAAGCCTGAGCATGCTAGGACATTTTCAAAGTGGGCTATGGAGTGAAAGAGGCCAACAATTTGTCCCCACCCACTCTGAAAGCTTTCTAGTGGTGTTCAGACCACTTTCAAAGGATCTCATCAAGAAGGAACTTTACAGAGTGGGCAAGGGTGGAATGGTATCCCAGTGTCCACTCTTAAAACTTCCTTCCTGGAGGGACTGTTGTCACTCAAGGGGGTGGGGGCTTGCTGGGAGCCAGGGCAGCACCACCACCACATTGCAGGAGACAAACTTTGTCTGGGACCTCTCTCAGGAGAGCCACCATTTAGGGAGACCCTGCCCCCTTGCCCTTGTGGTGTGTGTGTATAAGCTGGACATGAGTATAGACATGCCACAGCTTTGCTACACCATTAAAACAGATAGGGGCAGCTGCACCTATCAGCTTCAACCCCGGGTTGGCCAGTCTGTCTGAAAGCAGTCCTCCAGGTAGTGAAGCCTGATGGTGGTGCTCCAGAACATCCCAGAGCACAGCCAGCAGAGCGAGCTAGCCAAACCCAGGACACCAGCCTGGAGTGCAGTTCCTGTCTGTCTACTCAGTGAATCCAAGCTGCAGCTCCACTCCTGGCCAACTGTTGCCCCAGAAACACCACAGAGTGGGTGACAGCCTAGAACATCAGGTGATCACCCACAACTCTATTATGTTGGAGGGAGGTCCTCCATGGGGCTGGAATCAGGAGGACATGGGGATGCACACCTGGAGCAGCTCCAGGGGCAAGCTGCTGCATCCATCCAAAAACATCCTTAGTCTCCTCTGTTGCAGATAGTATTCTACCCTTATTCCTTTTTATTAGTACATTTTACTCTCGCTCTTTCATCTTCATTTCTCTTCTGATTCTACCTACACTCCCCCCCTTCTTTATTAAATTTCTCTCTCCTCCCCACTTACCCTTATTTCTTTTCCTTTTTCTTTTCCCTTTCTAAGGAAACTGTTATTATTTGTTATCTTAATATCTGGATTGTAAGGTTTTACGAATATTGGCCATGGTCAACAGATTCTATGAGGCAGGCGGTGACCCAGACATAAAATTCTCAGGTCCCAAAGAAGCAGCCATTCAGTAGGATTTTGAGCAAGTCTTCCATTAAAACAAAGGTTTAATGATTGTAGAGGAGCTGTGCCCACCCTATGATGTTTAGGTAGGTTAGATGAGCCCTGGTGCCAAAGATGGAATGTCCTTCCTCTCCCTACCCCTCTCTAGTGGCATGGAATGAAGCTGCTAGGGGTGTGTTTTCATTTTTATTTTTAAAATATTATTTGTTTTTATAACAACAAACAAAAATGCCCATTATCATTTGTTACTAAAAATGAAAAACATAAAAAATCAGTATCATAAAACCAAAATCTTTCATTTTCACACCATTAAAAAAAATGCCTCTCTGACACTGTCCATTCTCCAAACTTGCCAAGAGTGCCCCAGGGTGGCAGAAATATCAACAAGAGATTGGTACGCAGCAGCTGGGTAGAAGACAACGCAAACACTGGCATGCAGTGGGGGATGGGCACTGAAGCAGCCAGGCATTTGCACAGGAGATGATGGTGGTTCCCCAAAGCTTCTAGTTGAAGAGAAAGCTCCTAGGAGGCAGAATGTCAGTGTGAGATTAGCATGCGGAAGACAAACACCAGACAGAGTAACTGGCAGGTAAAGGGCTCTGGGCACTGAAACAGCAGTGACAAGCACAGGAGAAGACAGTGATACCCCAAGTACAGCAAGGCTTCTAGTTGAAGAGAATTGCCCTTGTTGGCAGGAATATCAGTGAAATATTGGCACACAGCAGGTAGGCAGGACAGACCACTGGCAGGAAGTGGGCATTCACTGCTGAAACAGCAGGGACTGGCAAAGGAGAGAAGACTTTCTCTACCTACCTAGATGGTAGAGTAAGTCTTCTCTCTTTGCCAGTATGTCATGGCTTCAAGATTTGCTGAGAGCAGGCTAGGGGGACATGAGGGAGAGAGGCCATTATCACAGAATGGAGTGGCTGAAGCTCAACATGTGATAAGGCGTCATCAGCTTGCAGCAGTAATCGCCCAGGGAGACAGTGCATCTGAGAGAGAAAGATCTTTGGGCAGCAGCAGGAGGCAGGCAAAGCAAAGGACCAGTGGGCAGACTGGCAGGAAATATCTATAAGAATAAATTTATAGAATATCTATAAGGTAATGGGACCCAACTAGTCCAATTGAGCTCAGTTTGGTTTGAGAATTTTCCTGACCCAAGCCCTTTGGGTGTGATCTGGGCTCAGCTCCCTGTGAGGAAGAGGCCCTGGCCTCACAGAGCTCAGTAGCATCATGTTACACTGTGGGGTAGGTTGGGCAATGTCAGGTAAAGGGTGGGGTTAAGTTTCCTGATGTACTCCTCCCCACCACCCTGGAGTGCTGTCACCTGCTTGGTTACACTGAGCCCAGCTGTGTCAGGAATGGGCTCAGGTTGGTCACTAACTACTAGTAGTCCCAATAAGATAGGATGTATGCTGTCAGAGCAGCTTGATATATTATCAAGAGTGAATGGCCCCTCTGAAATTTAACTTTTGGAAATTATTTTAGAAACATTACTTAGCTTCTAGTTTGTTGCTGTTAATGGGCATTTTTACACACAGGCTAAAGTTCTGGATTTTTCAATCTTCTGCGTTTACAAGTCCAAAAGTATGTTCCGGATTCATTTTTTCCTACACACGCTGCCCTGAAACAGTTCCTGAATGTATTCTTCACACAAACACTGCCCTGAGGTAGCCTAAAGTAGCCGCAGCTGTAGACGTGACAGTCTGCCATGGAAACCAAGTGATCACAGCTGCCTGGAGCAAAGCAGTTTACCAGGAGAACCTTTTACACACAAAAGTTCTGGGAGAAGTTTTATTCAGAAGTTCATAGATCTGGATGTTTAAGATCTGGGTGAGTGATTTAGACACACAAAGTTCAGGATGTAACAGCAAACATACAGAAGACATGTGTGTGTAAAAAAACATCCAATGTCTCAAAGGTAAAAGGGGTAAGCTAAACATGAAAGCGCAGACTGCCTTTGTTCAAACAGAGGAAAATCCTGCCGTGTAAAATTATTTCAGCAATAAAAAGGATTTCTCACATGTGCAAATTATACATCGAACAGCTCTGGCAGTAGTGGCAGCGCGAACATCATGTTTTTTCTGGGGCTGCTTCTAGCCAGCTTTAGAATTATCACACTGAGGTGTGTCCTTAAAAGTTGCCACCAGACCTTCCCCAAAGCCCCTGTTTCCCAGTGGTGCCTTTCAGATGCTTTAATAACTCCTATTCTGATCCTCAGAGCACTGTGCCAGTTCTAATAACCTCTAGGTCTGTCACCAAAACAGAAACACTTCCTAATTTTTTATGAAAGTCTTTGAATTCTTTACTACAGAGGTGACTCCTGTCATGGATGCAACCAGAATTTTTCTATGGGAGGATGTGTGCCCTGACCCCCGATGCTCCCCAATGTGCTTACCACCACACCTCTGAAGTAGGTTTTTTTAAAAATTAAATAAAAGTCAAACTTTTTTTTGTTCTTTAGCTGTCTTAAGCCCCACTGCTTAAAAAAGGAACCCTTAAAAATACATACTTGAACTTGCTTTAGCATTTCCATGTCAATGCATTATGTTTCATCTTATATTGTATAATGTATCCATACATGGTACTGACAACTTGTGATAGTCTTTAGGGCATTACTTTCCATAAGAGAAGGGATTTGTCCCTAGAATGCATTTCTTATTGTACTTTTAAGATAAAGAAAAAAGGAGACTTCTGTCTCAGATAAGATGGATAAACTGTTAAAGACTGTGTACTTTAGCTATGAAATACTAAGGAACGGGTTCCCTGGGGTGCATAGGCAATGAATGGCATATGGAAGATCTGTATTGTGAATTTCTGCCTTTCCTCAGAATTTAGGGACCATACTAACTTGAAAAAGGTAGTCAGAATGATTAGCAAAACTAGTATAAATAATTCAAAAATATTGTAGTCCATTTAGGAATCAATGTTTTTAGATATCAACAAGCCTACCTACCCCTGGAGCTGCTCCAGGGGTGAACTCCCGTGTACATTTAGCTCCACTTTGGTCCACTTTAGACGGACTGGCGGATGTCCCTGGGCCACGATCTGCCTATTCAGTGCCTCCACCCATAGATTAGCAGCCACTTACCCAACACTCTAGGCTGCTGGCCGCAACTCCATGGTGGTGACTGGGGCAACAGATGTCCAGGTATGGCTCTGCCCTCTGGGTCTGCCCAACTTATGGACAGCAACTTCACATTCTGCCATGTTTGGCCAGCACACTCCAGTATGTTCCAGAGTGCCACGAGCAGGGCTGCCACAAAGCAGTAGGAATATGTGAACAGAACGGAGTTTGGATGTTCGGTCGTTCGATTCAAAAACCGAGTTTGAGTTCAGTCGTTTGGTTCGAAAACCGAGTTTGGGTTCATTCATTCGGTTCAGCAGAGTTTGGTCCTGCCGAACGTTCAGTGGAGTTCGGGTCTGCTGAGGCTTGGGGCACTACAGGGACCCCTAGGGGTGCCCGTGGTGGCATGACAGGCCGTCAGAGACCCAGCAGCACCAGAAGCAGCAGCAGCAGCAGCAGCAGCAGCAGCAGAAACCAGGAAGGCTTGGCGCATGGCACCCGGGGTTGCCTGGGCAGGCAGGCTCAGTGCTTGGCCCCTGGGGGTGCCCGTGGCAGCCTTGCAGGTTGTCAGAGACCCAGTGGCAGCAGCAGCAGTAGGACCAGGAAGGCTTTGCACTTGTCACCCCGTGTTGCCCTGGCAGGCAGGCTCGGTGCTTGGCCCCTGGGGGTGCCCGTGCCAGCATTGCAGGTCATCAGAGACCCAGTGGCAGCAGAAGCAGCAGCAGAGACAAGGAAGGCTTGGCACTTGGCAACCTGGGTTGCCTGGGCATTGCAGGCTTGGCTCGTATTCAACAGAACTCAAGAAGCTCTACTGCCAATTGCTCAAGCCTTGCCCAGTGGTGAATCAGGTGGACACCCAGTAGCAGATATTGGATTGCCAAGGCACAGAACCCATGGCACAGACAGCATAGACATGATTGACAGCAGCAGTGGACATTGGATTGCCGGGGCACAGAACCCGTGGCACAGACAGCAGAGGCAGCATTGGCAGCACCAGCAGACATTGGATTACCTGAGCACAGATCCCATGGCACAGCAGAGATAGCAGCAGCAGGATTTTCCTGTGTGCAGCACCCATGGAGCCAGGATGGTAGGATTTGCCAGGGAAGAGCTCGCATACAGCAGCAGGATTGCATGGGCACATTTGGATTGCCCAGGGCAGACCACCCATGGACCAACAGACAGCAGCAGCGGGATTACCAGGCCTGTGGGGCAAATGCCCTAGAGGTTTGAATGATCTATTAGATTCCATCATGTGAAGATGAGATGTCATCTAAATCTTGAAAAAGTGCTGCCTTGGGCGCGAAAAAGATAAAGTGATGGGGACAGTACTATGAATATATCGGCACTTAGATTTAAATGCTATACTGAATTAAAATTCAGATTTTGAAAGAGTTTTTCCATGGGTACAAATAGTTACAAGGAAGGAGATATCATTGTGAATATATTGGAATTTATACTTGGGGAGTAATTGGTTAAATGAATAATGATTGTAAAATTGAATTGGCAGCAGCTGGAGTGGTTATGTATCCAAACTTGGGGACTGGGGAGTAGAGAGGAGTGAAAAACAGGTTCAGCAATTGGCTATAGTATATCATGTGACCGGGTTTGTATGTTTAAAAAGGAGGAAGTAATTTGACTGAGCACCTGCATATTGTTACTTTCAGTCTGCCTGCCGGTAGAAGTAACAACACAAAGGTGAAGCAGTCCCTGTGTGACCAAAAATCTAAGAGAATATGAAGGTGAGTGATAATAGTAAAAATCAAGATAACTAAGATAGAGGAATTAATGACAACCTTATGAGTATCATCTTTATCTTTATAAATCATAGCAAAGAAACAGGCTCTCGGGGGTGGTTAAGTCTGGTGCCCATGACAGAGTTGAGCATTCAAAAAGAAAAATAAATAAAAGGTATTATATATTACAGTTTAAATTATTTAGGCTGCGGATACTGGCTATGGGAATAAGTCACCTCCTTTAGAGGAACCCTCCAGCTGCTGAATAATTCAATTAGAAAGACCACTATGGTGTGTTTTATTGTTTGAACTATAGTAGTTAGTATGGGGGAGCATGGCAGTATTTATATCACATATCCAGTTTTGGATATGGGTAAGAAACATTTTGTACCCTGTTTCTGTTCTAATTACATTGTTTATTCTCCTGAACAGTACTATTTAAGTGATTTGCCTGCGAGCAGAAATGGTAAACGATACTGAAAATCACTGAAGAAGCTTTGTATTGGTGAAACGTTGGATTTTGAATCTTTTGGACCAGATTTGGACATTGAATTTATCTTTGTAATTTGGATATTGAATTTATCTTTGTATTAGATTTTTCTCAGTAATGAACTAGGGACACTGCTTTTCTGGATCAGATTATCCTGAATTATTATTTAACCAGTTTACTGGATTTAAGTTTATGGTTGTAAGCACTCTGAATAGATTGTTTTCCACCTTTAATACTACTCTGATTAAAACATTGTTTCCTTTTTAGCACTTTTTGCATTGTTTGGAACATTGTTTGATGTTATTGTTATTACCTTGGCATGAAGGACAGGAAGGCTGGGGCAGGGCTTCAGCTTTGCCCACAGGGTGAGAAGACAGGCACCTTGGCATGAGCATGTGAAGACAGACTGAGGCAAGGTTTGAACTTTTCCCACAGGGCGGGCAGACAGGCAGCATGGCATGAGAGGCAATAGGGGAGGCAGACTGGAACCTTGGCAGGGCACTCAGATAGGCTGGCAAAGACTCTGAAGCGCATGAGAGAGAGCCAGTCAGATAGGCGGGCTGAGATCGTCTAGCCAGAGGGCCTAGGGATGTGCACCAGAGCCCCATGTTGTTTTTCGTTTTCGTTATTATTGTCATTATCAAAATGTGTCCTTTTATTTTTGTCATTATTGGCCTCGAGCTCCTCTCTAGGCTAAGAAGCACTCTATCTTTCAGAGTGACAGTTCCACCCAACTCTTTCTAGGGATATAAGATAAGTCCATGTGGGGATGGAACGCAGGGTGACATGGTGAGAATGATGAGAGCCAGCACGAAGAACCTTTTATTAAGAGGTAGCAACCTGCTGCTCGTGTCCAACCAACTGCCGTGCCCACCACCATGGCACCATGGCCTGTCCTTATAAGTGCCTGTCTAATATAAGATAAGTTATAAAGACTATGTCATTTTTGCTATTGTCATTATCGATACCGATACCGATACCAAAGATTTTATTTTCATGCTCATGAGCAATATCGTTTGGTCTCATAATGTCGCGAGACCAAAACCCAGAAATGGTATTTTGATCGTGTGTGTTGTATTCTCATGTGCGGTGTCTGTCTGGCTTGTGTCAAGTGTGAAAAGTTGTTTGTGAGTGTGTGTGTGTTGTGTTGTGCCTCTGTGTGTGTGTGTGTGTGTGTGTGTGTGTGTGTGTGTGTGTGTGGTTTGGTTGTGGAAGGTGGAAGATGGAAGGTGGGAAAAGAAAAATGAAGGTCAGGAAGATCAAGGTGGAGTAGAAACAAGTGGAGGCCTTGGCCCAGCCTGGACCATCTGGTGGTGGAGATGGGTTCCTTGCCAGAGGAGGAAGAGGGCAAAGGAGGTGCCACTCCTGCCAGGTTTGTAAAATTTATTTTTGTTTATTGTTCCATATAACTTTGAGGACTAGAAGAATGCTATCCTTTAGAGCGAGCTCACTGGCGTGTGGGTGGGTGGGTGGTAGGCAGAAACAGTGGGCATCAGCGGGTGGCAGCAGATGGGCAGGATTTCACTTGTCTTATTTATAGGTCTGCCAGAGAGAGAGAGAGGGGTGGGGTGGGCTCTTCCAGAAGTCAGGCACAAGCCACAGCACCCACTCAGACATGTGCCAGCCAGGGTCTCAACTTGCCAACACTGGCATCCCCAAGAAGGGCAGGATTTGCAGGTGTCTTATTTCTGGGTCTGCCAGAGAGGTGGGGGGGCTCTTTCAGCAGCAACAGGACCAAGAGTCTCAACTTGCAGATACTACAGCACCACAGGTGGTGGTGGTGTATATGGGAGAAAGGGAAAGAGTTGAGTAGGCAGAAGCACCATCCATCCACTTGGTGTGGGAGAATGGGTATCGGTCTGGGAAGGACTAGAGGCATCACCATGAATGCATGATATTATGTAGGTGTTTATGTGTTCCTGTTTCAGAGAGGGTGCCAAAACCCCATCAAAGGGGACATCGCTGGATCAAAGCACTCAGCCGACGAGGTCTGTGGTATGGAATTAATTCCATATCCTTAAAGGTGGATTTGCAGAACGCAAGATCTGGGGGTTGGAAAAATCAGGAATGGATTGCCCTATGACCTGTTATGAAGTCCCCCGCAGAGAGAGATATTGGCCAGCCACCCACTTGTGAAGACAAAATGCAGGCAGGACTTGATAGACTTTGGGTCTGACACAGTATGGCACTTATGTTCTTAATTTGTTATGTTCTTTAGATCAGCAACAAAAAGATAAAAAGGGAGGGACTGCACATGTGCAAGGAGTGAGCGGCTGCAATCCAGAGACTCCTGAACTGTGCTACAATCGTCCCCTGACAGTGCCTGGTAAGCATGACAAATTCACCCCAAACCACCATGAAAAAACAGGGGAACCCCCCCCCCATAAAACCTGCAGGTAAAGGGACTTTAAGAATCTTTTGTAAGGCCAGGCAGCCCACTGACAGTGGGAGCCTGAGTCAAAATGAAAGTGCCAAAATGGCAGCCGCAGCGGACCCCAGAAGAGCCTTCCCTTGAGGGAGGAGGGGAACTGGAAGCAGTAAAACACTTATTACATGAACTCAGAGCTGAAATCAAAATGGATTTACAAAAGGCCAAGTTGCATAAAGAAAAGCTGTTCAGCAAAATAAGCAAGATGCAGCAAGTAACAGAGGAAACAAATATAAAAATAGAGAACATTAACCAAAATGTACAGGCTCTGGAAGACAGAGGGTGATTTCAGTCGTTACAGTCGGGTGCTTTCACCATGGGCTGTGGGGTGGTTTGGACCACGGTCGGGGGTGAAGGGACGTGCCAACAGATGTGCGCCCCATTGCCCCCGGCCATGGTCTGAACCACCCCACGGCCCGTGGTGAAAGTGCCCGGCCATAACGTCTAAAGTGGCACCCCCATGGAGGGGGCGGGGCCACACGGCACAGCATGCTGCCGCATGGCCCCACCCCCTGCGTTCCGTGGAGGCCCTTCCCCCTACCGACAGGTGGCGGCAGCAGCCAATCCGGCCGCTGCTGCAACCACGGGCGGGGCTGAAAGCCATTGACCACGGTGAACAGTAAGTAATCAGATGTTACATTCCGTTCACCACGGCCATAGTGGCCTTTCACCACATTTCTCAACCTCTGCGCATCTGGAGGTCCAGAAGTGTGGTGAATGCAAACACGGGCTGTGTTTGACTGTGGTGTACATCTGGCAGCGAGCCAACAGATGTGCACCACAGTCAAACGCGGCCCGTGTTTGACTGTGGTTCAGCCGGAGTGAATTTCAGATATGTAACGTCTGAAATCACCCAGAGTCTCACATGCAGAGGATCAGGCCAGAATTCAGGAGCAGTCCCTGGTCCAAATGTAAAAACTGGTGAAGCACTTAAGGGAGAAAATGGAGGACTTAGAGAACAGAATGAGAAGAGCTAAGCTTAGGGTGGTGGGGGTGCCCAAATGGAGTGAAACAGACAGAGTGGAAGGGCTAGTGGAACAAATTTTGCAGGAAAATTTTCCTAAGGAGATGCAGGAACCTTACCCCGAAATGGAAAGGGCACACCGCGCTCTGTGCCCCAAACCAAAAGACAATGAACCACCACACATCATCATAGTGAAATTTCTCAGATATAAGGACAAGGAGCGAATACTCAGACTATCCAGGGGTCAACAGCAACTCACATTCAGAGGCACGACCATAAGAATATACCTAGACTACTCATATAAACCACACAGAAACGCAAGCAATGGGCAAAATTTTATCCTAAACTGACACAACTGGGACTAAAACCCCAAGTGCGCTTCCCAGCTCAGATGACTATCTGGATAGAAAACAAAAGAAAATTGTTTGAAGAACCAGAGGAGCTAGAAGACTTTTTACATAAGCGTGAAGGTTAAAATGGAGGGAGGGGGGAAATTATGAGGGCTAAATTGTAATGTATGTTATGATGTATTTTAACTGGTTTAAAAGGTCGAAGCAAAACCCATAATCCAGGGAAAGGGGAGGGGAAGAAAAGGCACACACCCATCATAAGGGAGGCAACGGGAGGGAGGTAAGACACAGGTGTAGCCAGCTGGTTGTGACGAGGGGAATTAACTGCCTTCTAGGTGCACAGTAAAGAAGATGGAGGAGGAAGAGGGGGGAGTAAGGGTAGAGAGGGGTGGATGGGGAAGGGGGGATGAAGGGGGAAAGAGGGAAAGGGGGTAACAGCCATCAGAGGGGGAATGAGACAGCAGGAGGCTTTTAAAATAAGAAATCCACACCAGTGGCTGCTGGTGGGTTTTCAGGTTGGTGGGGCAGTAAGGCAGTAAGACCAGTCGGCCTGCCAGCGGTGAAGCCACCGACAGGCCAACGGAACCTTATGGCTGGCAGAGCTCTAGGGTGGGGCTTGTCCATTGTAGGCAGAGCCTCCAAAAATCCAGCAACTAGGAGTTATCAGCATTAATATCTGTTGGACAGAACATTAGTTAACACTTGGAACTCCTTGCTGCTGAATAAAACCCTGACACTTGGAGACAGAGAGAACCCTTCTACTACCATCTCATCCATTCAGTGGATGGGACTCCAGTAGGATGACACTCTCTCTCTCTGTCCAACAGTGGTAGTGCCATAGCAGGATTAAAAAAAAACCCGATCACATGTTTAACACATACAAAACCTCAGGGCCACAACAAAACAGCTTTGGTATCATTTTAATCCTCGTGAAACACTGAGCAAAATGATATAAGAAAAACAATGAGTCACCTTAATTTATGCAGGCAGCTTATATTCACAGCTTAAAACGTCGGTTTCAGCAAACCTGCACACTCAAACTATTTTCACAAGCCTGCCGAGATTCAAATCCCCGAAAGGCATCCAAGGACCCCCAAAGACAGCAGCAAAAGTAACGCTCCACGTCATCAAGTGAAAAAAACCCACATTCCAACTGATCTTGAACCAACCAACTTTATTCCCAGGGCCCTATACCCAGATCTATAAAAACCACACGTGAACCAGTAACAAGCCTACGAGTCACCTTAATTTACGCAGGCAGGTAATATTCACAGCTTAAAATGTCAGTTTCAGCAAAGCTGCACACTCAAACCATTTGCACAAGGCTTCCCAGTTTCAAAGTCCAGAAAGGCATCCAGGGACCCCAAAAGACAGCAGCAAAACAAACGCTCCACATCATCAAGTGAACAAACCCACATTCCAACTCCCCCACCGGGTCCTCAAGTGGACCCCACTTCCCAGTGCCCCCACTCCCCAGTGTGTCCCAAAGTGGCCCCACCATGTCCCCAAGTGGTCACCACTCCCCAGTGTGCCCCCTCCCCCATGTGTCACCAACTGACCCCACTCCCCAGTTAACCTCCCGCATGTGTCCCCAACTGACCCCACTCACCAGTTAACCTCCCCCATGTGTCTCCATCACCTCCCTGCACCCCAAACCTCACAGTCCCTGGCACAGATACCCCAAGCACCCTCTACCTGCACCCCAAACTCCTCCACACACACCCTCCAGCCCCACATCCCCAGTCTCTCTACACACACACACCACACACAAACCAGAAAAAGCACATGGGTAGCAGGGCGACATGCTTGTTGCTGAAACCTTCACAGAAAAATCCAAACTCAAGCAGCAAAACCATCCATTGTGCCTACGGCCTACCCCTCGCCCCCCTCCCCCTGGGTGGGGAGGGATTGAAGAAGAAAAAAGATTAAAAGCACAAGCAACCAAACAAACAATGCACAGATCGGGGCTGGGTATTTTTTTCAAAAATTACCAGGTTTCTGAAAGGATGAAACCTCCTGTTCACTTTCTAGTCTGACTGACTCTGATCTCTTCCTCCTCCCCTCTAGTGAGCCTAGAGGGTGGAGCAGGGAAGAGTCAGCTCTTCCCCCCCCTCCTCCCACTCTGGCAGAGGAGGGGCCAGGGGGATAAAATGAGGTGGCCAAAGTGTTTTGAAAAGGCGCCCAGACACGCCCCCTAAGCCTTGCTGATTGGCTGGGTTTCTCCATAGGAACCCAGCCAAGGAGCACATGGCATCTCCCCCACTCCCTCCCCAATCCCCCAGAAAGCAGTGTGTTTCTGTGTTGATGCCCAGTGCATGCTTTCTGAGGGCTTGGGAGACATTCTTTAAGTCCCCGCCTCCCTTTAGCTCTCAGGCCAGTGAGTGGAAAGATAGAGGGAGGGGGGAGAAGCCCAGCATGAGCAGGATGATTGATTCCCTCCCCCCCCTTGCAGAGTTCTCTCTCTGAAGGGTTTGTTTACATATGACTCATCCTGCTCCTCTAGGAGGAGAGTTACAATGTAATCAAAGCCTGAGACAAGCGGGGAAATTGACTGTGCTGCCTCTGAATCAACTGAGGAGCAGCTTCTGGCTCCCCAGAAAGCATGGGCCCATGGGGGGGACCCCTGAGGGACTTGGTGGGCTTGGGGGGCACCTGCCTCAATGCCCTGGGGGAAGGGCTGTCCCTGATCCACACATTAGATGAGATCTGATACCCAATGATGAGGCAAACACACAATGGAAATAACACTTAAAATGATGACATTAAATGTAAGAGGCCTAAACCCCAGTTAAAAGGAAGAGAGTGAAAAACCTTTTGAGAGAACAAAAAATTGACATATATTTTTTACAAGAAACCCACCGTATAAAGAAAGATATACATAGATTTGCCACCCAAAATACAGGCATAATTGTCACGTCGTATGCGCCAAAGAAAAAGGCAGGCGTGTTTTATTTATTTTATTTATTTATTTTATTGATTTATATTTATTGGCTGCCCCCTGATGCCTATGGCATCCCGGGGCAGCACACAACAAATAAAACAATGATAAAACTCACAAAAACATCATCAAGTAAAAATAATTTAAAAAGGAATCCCCCCAACATTAAGATGATTTAGTGTGAATCCTAGTTTTAATAGAATTTAGACATGAAATAGAGCCCAAAATAAATAAAGTGATTAGAGATGAGCAAGGAAGGTTCCTACTGCTTAATATTGAGATTAAATGGGGAAAAATTGCACTAACAAATATTTATGCACCCAACGACAACACAAACTAATTCCTACAGACTACCTTAAAAAAGGTAGAAGAGGTGGCTGAAGGAATTCAAGTAATCCAAGTCGACTTTAATACATACTTTACAGAAAAGGATACATAAAAAAACAAAAATAACAAAATGGCAAAAACAGGTAGCAGAAGAATTAGCGAGAATGGGCTTGGTGGAAGGGTGGAGGACAGTGAATAGCCAGTTAAGAGAATATTCATTTTTTTCACCAGTTCATGGGTTCTTCTCGCATATTGATCATAGCTGGTTTGAAAAACAGAACTGGGAGCACTCAAGCAGAGTGTAATACTCCCCCTGGTGGTATCAGACCATTATGCGATAGTCTCAACATGGGAGTGGGGTGAAATGCAAAAAACTCAGCAACAAAAATGGAGCCTAGACACTGCCTTGCTACCAAACCCAAAAGCCTCAGAACAGATCCAAGAGGAAATGAAGTTACTATGAGCTAAATGAAAGGTCAGTTGACTTGTAATAAACTTTGTGGGAAGCTGCAAAAGTGGTCATACGAGGGAAGATTATTGCTATAAAGCAATATTGTTGTTTGTTAAACAAACAAAGGGAAAAAAAGGAGAGAGAGTTATACCAGGAGCTATTAAAATTAGAAAGTTAGGGGAAGAAACACTGTACCCAGGCACTTAAACAAAGGATAATATAGGTGAAAGGAGAAATAAATACTTTGGAACAGCAAAAAACGATTTGACAACTAAAAAAGATGAAATGTTTTTATTTTGATCATGGGAACAAAGCAGGGAAAGCGTTAGCTAGATTAGTACAAATCAAGAAAAACAAAATCAGTATAAAAAGCATTATTACACAAGAAGGGAAGAATACCTCAGATCCACAGCAGATCCAGGATGTCTTCGTGCAGTTCTATGAGCAGCTATACCAGACAGAGGGACCTGACTCTGAAACAAAAAAAAATGGACAAAGTTAAGATACTGCAATTTAATAAAGTCCAACTACAATGTTTAAATACCCCGTTTATGGTGGAAGAGATCACCAATATAATAAAGGGTCTAGCAAAAAAAAAGCACCAGGCCCAGACGGGTTCCCGGCAGAATTTTACAATAAATATAGAGACCTAACAGCCCCGCAGTTAACAAAACGATATAACTTAATAACAGAACACAAAGAGCTACCTAAGTCCTTTTATGAAGCCCAGGTAACCTTGATACCTAAACCAAATAAAGAATTAAAAAAAAAAAAAAAGCTAAAAAGGGGGTCACAAGGGACCACATCGGGGCTGATAGCCCATGTCGAGAATGTCCACCTCATAGAGGTGACAAGGCAGGACATGTCTCGCTCAGGGTGCAGTGACAACGTGAAGGAATATCACTCGAAGCAAGGGGGGTACGGCAGAAGCGCTGCCACCACAGCCCTTCCCCCTCCAGATCTGCTGAGGAGTCTCCAGCCCCACACAAGGAGACCCACAAGGCAAGGGCGTTTAGGGTGGAAATTGCCAGGCCCACAAAAAAATATATGGACGGGCTAAGGGTCCATGCCCACAATATTGAGGACTGACTGGTGGAGCGGTTCAAGGAGCTCCAAGTAAGGGAGTGCTAGGCGGAGGCATACCGAGACTACCTCCGCACCGAGAAGAACGCCCTCGAACTGTTCCGCCAGTCAGTTATCAAATGGAGTGCATCCATGGAGGGGGTCCTGGACTTTGCCAGGCTACATGGGTATGAGGTGGACAATGTGCCCACCTCTCGGTCCCCTGCACCACTGTGTCCTTTTCCCCAGGTCCTGGGGGACAGGCCCACAGACCCGAAATTTATTTTCCTTTCTTTTTATATTAATATTTCTTTTTTTTTTAAATTATCAAAAATTGTAACGCTGTTTAAAAACGTTTTTATAAAAGTTATATTTGTTACCAGCTGAGTTTGACAAGTACAATCTTTTATCCCTCTGTGCTGCTTCTGGCAGGTGGTAGAATCTCATTGTATATACAGCTTGTCAGAGTCCTACCTGACAGCAGCAGCACATGGAGCGTATTAGTCCCAAGATGTGCCAGCAGGGTCTCAACTTGCAGACAGCCCCCCAGGAGGGGGCAGGGCTTGTGTCTGTGTGGGTGTGCCAGAGAGAGAGTGAGGCTGTGTGGCAGTCTGTGAGGTGCACTGCCCGCTCTCACAGATAGATCGCCACATGGGAGGAAGTCTTGGGGGAAGCTGAGTTGTGATATATAATACTTGGTAGGTTACATTTCTTGCTTGGCCCCTTTGAAGCCCTTGAGTGGATAGGTGTGTTCAGCTCATAGGAAGATCACCTGGGGGGGGGGCAGCAGACTTGGAGAAAGCGTCTGAGGTAGAGCGGCCAGCCAGGGATATCATATTTCCTCTGAGGGGGTGCCAACAAGAAAGAGAGAGGGAGGCGCTTTGGCAGCGGACAGAAGGCGGTGGGTGCTGGTGGTCAGAGGGGGTCTTTCAGCAGCTTCAGCGGGCATCCATGGGTAGTCACGGAGGAGTAGGCTGGTGGGGGGGCAGGCAGGCAGGATGGGCACCACTGGCCACTGGCTAGTAAGGCACGAGTAGCAGCAGCAACCAGATGATGGTTCTTGGGACTTGAGTGACTGTGCTGGAGGCAGTGGAATGGAACAACAGCCCCCGTGACTGGAATGATGGTTCCGAGATCTTGAAGATGGTTCCTGGGACTGGAGTGACTGCTTCAGCTACAGTGGAATGACAGCCCATGGGAACTGAATAATGTCCCTAAAATTAGTGTTTGGTTGGGCACACTTCAGGTGGTACAGGGAGGTACAGGTGATACAAGGAGACACACAGGCAGGGGCACATAATTTCTTTGTGTGTTATTTCCATCTCAAACTGGTAGGTTTGCTGCTGGATGTGGGCATTGAGAAGCATGAGAAAAGATGAGATCTCTTGCTGGTTCTGGCAGGTGGCAGCTTGAACTGGATACACCTCTCCCCCTCCACCCCCATCTCTCTCATTTTAGTGGGGAGCCTCTCTCTCCCTCTGGCCATATACTGCAGGTGACAGCATGGGTGGGATAATGGCTAGCTGTCCCTCTTTATAGCAGTGGGGAGAGTCTCTCTTTCTCTCTCTCTCCCTCTCTTTTCCTCTACCCCTCCCTCCCCCACAAGCAGCAGGTTGCTACCTTGTAAATAAAGGTTCTTAATGCTGGCTCTCATCATTCTCACCACATCACCCTGTGTTCCATTCCAGCATGGACTTGTCTTATATCCCTAAAAAGGTTTATATGGAACTGTCACTCTGAAATGGAGAGTGCTTCTTAGCCTAGAGAAGAACTCAAGGCCCTCAGTACAGGCATGCCATGGTGGTGGGCAGTTGCCTTGGGGACGAGCAACAGGTTGCTATCTCGTAAAGAAAAGGTGGAATGACAGCTCCCTGTGAGCAGAATCCTGATGGTGGGTCCTGGGGCTCAAGTGACAGCTTCTGGATGCAGCTGTACGACAGCCCTCTTTGCCTGGAACATAGGCCCCAGAACCGTGATCGTGGGTCCTGGGGCTGAAGTGGCTGTGTTACTTGATAAGGTAGGATGCCAGTTCCCTGTGAGCGGAATGATGGCCCCAGATCCCTGAGAGGGTCCTGGGACTAGAGTAGCAGCTTCTGGATGATGTGGATGGACAGCCCTCCCTGGCGGGAGCATAGGCCCCAGAACCCTGAGGGTGGGTCTTGGGACTGGAGTAGGGGCGGATTGGGAAATCAAAGTGGCCCAGGAAAATTTAGTCTTAGTGGCCCTGTGCCGGCGGCAAAGCCGCCATCGTGCTGGAAATGGACCAAGGGGGCGTGGCTTGGGGGGCGTGGCTTGGGGTGGGCAGAGTGCACCAGATTTGGGGCCTAGCACAGCTGAGTCCCCAGACTCAGATCCTCAGCAGCCTGGCAGGGGTGAGTGGGAGGTTATGTCGGGCTGGCAGGGGGGAGACTGCCACTGGTGGGGGTACTGGCCCTCATTTCAGTGCTCTGGCTCCCCAAATCACTCCGTTTTAGTGCTCAATGGCCCCCAACCCAAAATCACTCTGTCCCTTGCTATGCATCCTACAGTAAGGCTTCTTCATTCCTACAGCAGCTGCACTAGTATTCCACAGGCCCTGTGTTTAGCTTAGCAAAG
>QEPC01002494.1:1958780-1970526 GCA_003113815.1 Sphenodon punctatus
CCCCAGCCCCAGCAGGCCAGGCCCCCCAGCCTAAAAGAGACCAACCAACCCCCCCCAAAGTGGGCCCTACCTGCTGTCCCAGGGATGAAGCTCCGTCCTCCCCTGCCTTGAGGAGCTCGAGACCACATCATGTGATCTATTATTGGCCTATAGTGAGCGTGCACAACCCAGTTGAGTTGAGAGAATGTTGGGAGCCATCTCGAAGAACCTTCTCTACAAAGTAGCAGCCTTCTGATCAGTACGTGGGGAGGGGAGGAGGAGCTGTGTTTGTAAACACAGCCTTATCTCCCAGCCCGATCAAGTGTCCCAGCTGCTGCTGCAGCTGCTGCTGTGCTCTTAGGAGGGAGAGGCAGGTGAGACCTCCCCCCACCCGGCCTAACACAGGTGGGGACCAACAATTGTTTTTTAAAAAGAAATTTTTTTTTTTTTAAAAGACAGCAGGACCGGCCCTCCAGTCTAGCCCAGCCCAGCCCACCGGGAATCATCCCGGTGGGTTCAATGGCCAATCTGTCCCTGGGCTGGAGTGACTCTGTTTCTCGATACGGGAGGATGACAGTTCCCTGTGAGCGGAATGATGGCCCCAGAACCCTGAGGGTGGGTCCTGGGACTTGAGTGGCAGCTTCTGGATGATGTGGATGGACAGACTTCCCTGCCTGGAATGTAGGCCCCAGAACCGTGACGGTGGGTCCTGGGACTGAAGTGGCTGTGTTTCTTGATACGGTAGTATGATAGTTCCCTGTGAGTGTAAGGACAGCCCCAGAACCCTGAGGCTGGGTCCTGGGACTAGAGAGGCAACTTCTGAATGACATGGATGGACAGCCCTCCCTGCCTGGAATGTAGGTCCCAGAACCCTGACGGTGGATCCTGTGGCTGGAGTGGCTGCTTCTTGATACAGTAGGATGACAGTTCCCTGTGAGAGGAATGATGGCCCCAGAACCCTGAGGATGGGTCCTGGGGCTGGAGTGGCAGCTTTTTGATGCAGTGGTATGACAGCCCTCCCTGACTGGAACATAGGTCCCAGAACCCTGACGGTGGGTCCTGGGGCTGGAGCGGCTGTGTTTCTTGATAGAGTAGGATGACTGTTCCCCATGAGCGGAATGATGGCCCCAGAACCCTGAGGGTGGGTCCTTGGACTAGAGTGGCAGCCTCCAGATGACTTGGATGGACAGCCCTCCCTGCCTGGGACATAGGCCCCAGAACCCTGATGGTGGGTCCTGGGGCTGGAGTGGCTGGCTGTATTTCTTGATATGGTAGGATGACAGTTCCCTGTGAACGGAGTGACGGCCACATAACTCTGAGGGTGGGTCCTGGGACTAGAGTGGCAACTTCTGTATGATGTGGATGGACGGCCCTCCTTGTCTGGAACGTAGGCCCTAGAACCATGATGGTGGGTCCTGGGGCTGAAGTGGCTGCTTCTTCTTTCTTTTTTTAAAAGCTTTTATTGTATCATTATTAATCATACATCCACAACATCTAGACAAAATATCTCAGTATAAACCAAACAGAACTTTGAAAATCCAATACAAATTCCACACAGCATTTAAGAGTTCCTCCCTCAGTCCACTTGTAAAAGATCATCATTCTCTTTCAGGGCTAGTATTTGAAAAGTTGTTCAATGTCTCTGCTCCTGTCATGCTTGTCTTCCAGAATGCAGATGATAGGGAGCCAGATGTCTTCAAATATCTTCTCTTTGCCATAAACCCTCGCGTGCAGCTTTTCTAGGCTAAACAGATACCAGATTCTTTGTTTCCACATATCAAGTGAAAGATCTTTATTTCACGCCAAATAAAGATCTTTATTTCATGCCAAATAAAATATGTATGTATGTATGTGTGTGTGTATGTATGTATTAGGACCTGGTTGACTTTTAGAACAGTGTAAACTAAGTTTCCACAATCTGGAATATAGCTGCCCTATATCCAGTTCAAGGTTATGTCTGGCTGGACCACTAAACGCATTTTCCATTTGAGGAAATTGAGGCAGAGCGTGACAAGCGGACATCAGATTGCCGGGGCATAGAACTTGTGGCACAGGCAGCAGAGGGAGCATTGGTAGCAGCAGCACACATTGGATTGATGGGGCACAGAACCCATGGAACAGCAGAGATGGCAGCAGGAGGATTTGTCTGTGTGTAGCACCCATGGAGACAGGATGGTAGGATTTGCCAGGGAAGAGCTCCCATACAGCAGCAGAAGGCAGCTGCAGGATTACCAGGTCAGTGGGGCACATCACTCAGGGTTGCCAGAGGAGGTAGATGGGCACCTTGGCATGAGAGGCAGGCAGGCTGGGGCAGGGCTTCAGCTTTGCCCACAGTGCAGGCAGACTCAGGCACTTTGGCATGAGCATGGGAAGGCAGACTGAGGCAGGCTTTGATCTTGGCCACCCAGGCAGGCGGGCAGACAGGCAGCGTGGCATGAGCAGAAGGCAGACTGAGGAAGGCTTTCATCTTGGCATGCAAGACGGGCAGGCAGGCAGCATGGCATGAGAGGCAGTAGGGAAGGCAGACTGGTACCTTAGCAGGGCACTCAGATAGGCTGGCGAAGACTGTGCATCACGCGAGAGAGAAAGCCAATCAGTTAGGTGGGCCGAGATCATCTATCCAGAGACTGGCTGGCAGGCTTACAGCTTCCCAATGTCACCCAGCGTCATGAGGTCAGTCAAATCAAATCAAATCAAATTCAAGTTTATTGCATAACCATAGGTTATTGCACACACAAAAACAGAAACAAAATATAAAATATAACATAGTAAATAAAACAGACATTTTAATACAAACTGAGCACTGAACCGACTGTAAATAAGGGTTCTGTAAAGTTAAATGCTTGGGCAACACCCCCCCCCCAGCTGCTTAGGATAGGCTGCCGAAGGTACCCCTAAACTTAAATGCCCCCCCCAGGATCTATACAACATAGCCACCCGGCTTGACGGCACCCCGGGTTTAAGCTAATCCAGGAGTTCAATAACCTCACTCAAAGTTCATGTACCATACAATCTGGACACAAGGTATAATTCAAGAGGTACCATAACCTTCACCCTTGGACATTGCCAGGAAAATCTCCATTGGGCCACTTTTAATGTGCAGGACAAACACTTCTACTAGAATTACAGAGGGGCAAAGCAGAAGCCTCTTCATCAAAGGGCTAAATATAAACAATATCCCAAGGCAAAGTTCATCTCTATGCCATTGTGTCATTATGGGGCCTAAAGTTAAGGAAACTCTTCCTATAGTATATTACTTGAACCAAGAACCTTGCCAACCTGGGGGTTGGTAGCACCCAACAGGTGCTCCAGCATGATTTCGTCTGATCTGCCAGGGAACTTTTCCAGAAGCCCAGCCAAGGACAGGGCTCTCGGTGTGTCATACAGATGGCAATGCAACAGCATATGAGCCACTGACTCAACCGCTAGTTGGTGAAATGGGCAAAGCCGCTCTGCATAAGGCATGCCCCGAAAGTGGTCATCCAGGATCTGTGAAGGTAAAGCATTCACCCTAGCTCGAAAGATCAAAGCTATAGCTCTTTTTGGAGTACGAGTTGTCAGATACTCAGCCATTGTGCCTAAGTTCGGAAGCCAGTTCAAATAGGTTCGTACGTGAGAGGCAGCCCTAATCTTACCGACCACAATCTGATGTTCAATGTCTGCCACATGGCCTAACAGTTCCTTCCTAATCAGCCCTAATGGCTTATGCTAAAGGTATTCCTTAGACATGCTGATCTATTTTAGGTACCCCTCAATTTTGAGGCCCCATGGACTAAGGTAAGGGTTCCTACCTACCTCTTTCAATAACTCAGAGGACTGCCTCAAAAAAATGTTGACCCAGAATTTCAGCACAGCCTCCATGGCCACCTGGGACCAACTTTTCTGACCACATTCCAGTAATGCAATCGCATGCGGAGTACCCCTGGGGTTGCCCAACAAGCCCATAAGGAATCTGGCCTGTATAGTATTGATGGCTTTAGAGGCGGCAAAGGGGGCCCGTAACTCAGCCCCATAGAGGGTCTGTGCCCTCACCTTCCCATTATGTGCCTGGACAGCAGACGGGATATCGCACCTTCCCTGGTGCGTGAAGTATCCAAATAAGGCACAGGAAGGGCCCTTCGCTAATGCTAGGACTCTTAAAATGTGCTCCTTCCATGGTCCGCTAGAATGAAACAACAGACCCAGGTACCTGTAATTAATCACTTGCTGAAGTGAGGCCTTCCCTAGAGGCCAGTGTAGCAATTTCATTTTGTTGGAGAAGACCATGACCTTAGACTTGTCCAAATTTATAGTTAGATTATTCTCATTACAAAATCGAGCGAAGGTATTTATATGCCTAAGTAGACCCACCCTTATCTGGGACATTAGCACTATGTCATCCACGTAGCATAGACAACCTACTGGTCTATTAGCCAATTGGGGGTGGGGGATACCTGGTTTCGGCCATAATAGAAATGATGTCATTTATATAAAGATTAAACAGGACTGGTGCAAGCACACAGTCCTGTCTGACACCAAGGTATGTACTTATGGGTGGGGTGACGTGCCACTGGTCATCCACCCTGACCATAAGAGAGGAGTCATTGTGGAGTGACTGGATCAAAGAGAGGAGCCTTGCATCCACAGAGGCAGCCCGGAGTTTCCTCCAGAGAATGCCCCTGTCCACGGAGTCAAAGGCGGTCTCAGATCCAAGAAAACCACATACAGTGCCCTATTCCGAACCCTGTACTTATTAGCGAGATAGTCCAGAATGAGGCACTGCTCCATGGTAGAACGCCCTTCCTGGAAACCTGCTTGCTCATCAGCAATAGCTTTAGTCTTCTGTATCCACTCCAACAGTCTTCCCAAGAGGAATTTGGCATACATTTTTTATATGACACACAGCAGAATAATGGGCCTATAATTAGCTGGGTCGGATTTCGATCCCTTCTTAAAGATCAGTACGACCACAGATTTGGCCCATTCCTCTGGAACACGTCCAGATTGATTAATGGTTGAAAAAAGAGCCGCCAACAGAGGGAGCCACCAGACTTTGTACATTTTAAAGATCTCTATATAGATCAAATCAGTAACTGGGGCCTTATGATTTCTGAATGAGTCTATCAGGACAGACCTCCACATCTGCCTCGGTTACCGCTGGCCAAATTGGGAGATCTTCATATGACCAAGGGCCAGTGCCCCTGGGAGAACCCCCACACCTGGATCGTACAGCTTCTGAAAATGGTCAACCCACATCTGCGGATGGATTGGGGGAATTGACTGCCTTACTCCCCTGGCAGTGGCACCATTAACCAGCCTCCAAAACTTTCTTGAATCTTTTTGTTCTACTGCCTGGAGCAGATCTACCCATTGGGCTTCGGCATATTCTTTTTTCTTCCTCCTAAGCAGCTTTTGGTATTTCCCCCCTCAACTCCAGGTATTCCCGGGGCAGACTGGTATGCAATCACTCCCTATACTCCCGATACTTCCCCCAAAGTTCCTTTCACATTTCCCAGCATTCTTTATTGTACCACGGCATGCCTTTCCTAATCCTACTCCTCCCCAGACCAATGATTCCAACACCTAATATACTGAGAAAGACTAGAGCTAAGACGAGTGTAGGCAGCTACAATTTCCCTGGCATCCGATGCCTGCAGCACATCTTCTTGCAGTTTAAAAGTGGAAGGATGCCCAAACCACCCCAGCACATGTAAGTCCAGCTGCTCACCCCTTCTGGGGGCCCTAAGTGTATCCAGATGGTTAAACATAGGGATGAAAGTCGGGTTCTGAACTATCATTCCTCCATCCAATGTGAGTGTGACCCTTAGCGGGAGATGATCACCCACCAAGTCCATCCCCACTGAAAAATCCGAGACCCAGGGCAAGATGCGGGGAGACACCATGATATAATCAATCACACTGGAGCCCAATGGTCCCAAGTATGTAAACTCGCCTGCCGGGTCACTAAATCTGGTACAGTTTAGGATAGCTAAACCAAAACTGGCAGCAAGGCAGAACATCTTAATTCCTGATGCATTTACTCTTGCATCCCTGGACTTCCTTGCGTTAGGCAACTCAGGCACCTGGTCTACCTGCATATCACAATATGGTACTAACACAGAATCATCCGAGTCCAATCTTGCATTGAAGTCCCCTGTGATAATGAATACTCCATCTGGATGGTTATAATGTAAATCCTCAATAAACCATTCAAGAGTCTCCCAAAATCTATCCCTATATGATCCCGAATTGTAAGGAGGAATGTGCACCGTGAGGATAATCAATGAAAAGCCCCATACTGTGCCACAAAGCCCAGGGCCAGAGATGGAGAGGCAACCATCACAAAATCCCTTAACGGCAAATTCTGCACTACCAGGCAGCCAAGTCCGCCACAAGGACGGCCCTTGGCATTATGGTTAACCGCAGGGAGGTCATATGCCAGGAAGCCATTGAGCTCCAGAGGAAGCTTAGCCCATGTTTCTTGGAGGAGCAATATATGACACTCCTTAGCACGGGCCTGGAGCTCGGGCATGCTCTTATGCCTTTCCCATCCTGCTATAGTCCAGGAGCATATAGTAATGGACATAGGAGTAATAGCTAGTCAGGATCTGGCTTCCCCCACTTGACTTGCCGTGCTACTGGGTATATCTATAGTGCTTTCATAGAGAGACACTCCAACCTCTGGAACCACATGGGCCCTGCTATCATTGGAGAGTTCCCCAGACATACTATCCATCCTGTGAAAACCCCTTATGCTAAGGAGGGGGGGGAGGGAACCATCACTATTGCAATCATCCAAGTCCAGTCTACAATTAGGCATAGATAATTTATTGGTAGACTTCAATGCGTAACTTCAATGGGTAACTTCAATGGGTAACTTGGTCTGAGTACTGGGGAATGGTCCTGACCGCATTGGAGAAACCCCAAATGACTTCCCCTGGTCTAGGGGTTCCAGTTGAAAACTTTCACCAGTCTCCTGTACCAAGAACCCAATCTCCTCGTTAAGTGCCACAAGATCTCTTGCTGATTGTATTACTGCTAGTTCAGATGCACTTGAGTTCTTTTTCTGGCCCTGACCAGACATCTGCGGGCACTTAGCTATATTCAACAATCTTTCATTGACAGATGGCATCACAGGCTCACCCATTTTCTCCCCCAGGTTTCTAGAATTATGGAGGATCTCTCCCTCGGAGGGATTAGATGAGAAGCTTAAAATTCCACGCTGCTCCTGGGTTAATCTCCCTTCACTTCTAGGAAGAGAAAAAAAAAACACTGTCAAAAACCTCCCCCATCTGTACCCCCCACGAGAAGAAAAGGGGAATATGCTGCAGCAAATAAGCAATCAAGCCTGCATTATGAAACCCTATGATCAAACGCTGGAGCTGCCCCCGTGCTGGGATTACCTGGAAAGAACCAATGTGTCTTAGCGGGATTGGATACCCAAGGATAGAAGATAAATGGGATTGAATATCCCTCTTGGTTCTCCACCTAGGGCAGTTGCCATTAGGGAGAGGTCTAACCAAGAAGGAAATAGTCCTCTGGTTCAGCCTTGGCCTTTTGTTGGGGGATGCCCTTAACCCTGACTCCTGGGAATCCACTAATCTATTAAAAGGTCTAGTAAACGTTCTCCTACATTTAGTCTGACCTTTTTCTTGTTCCCCAGACTGAGAGTCTACTAGAGAAGCTTGTTGTGGTGGCTCCTCCCTAAGTTGGAGCCCAGGCAAATTAGACCCTGTGATGTTGAGGTGATCCTGTTCCGTTTTGTCCCCCCTCAGTTCCTGGAGGTACTCCCTAACCATTATCCATTGCTCTTTCTGTTCTTCCAACATACTCAGCAACAGGGATACCTGTGTAACCAGTTTTTGCACAAGGACTGTCATCTGAGGGAGTTACCTTCCCCCTGGTTCACCTGAGATAACATCTCCGGGGTCCTTAGAGTCAGACTTACCCCTGGGGGCTGGATCCACCCCAACTGTAGTGCCCAGGAGAGTCAGGGACTGGGTGCCTACCCCTTCTGTTACAACTTGGGCTGATACCCGGGCTGCAGAGGGAATGCCTTGGGTCTTCTGCTCTTTCCCTTTGGGGGAGGTCTGGGGGGCAGACACAAACTCTTCCAGTCTCCGTTGCCCCACTTGCCGATCAGGCAGTTCTTTGTTGGTACCTGCATGCTTCTGAGTCATCATACCCCACGGCCAAGCCCACCAAGGGCATCAGAGGTCCTTTCAAGCAACTCCGTCCGAAGGGCCCTGCCAATGCCCCTCAGCAATCACGTGAAGTCTGAAGCAATGTCTGTCCTGCGGAGGTGGCCCCGGGCACCCCGGCCCAGAAAACGGCCCCAGCAAATGGCCGACACCCTTTGTGTGGTGCCCAAGGGCTAGTGCCCACAGGGCCCCGCCCTGGCAGTTCTTACCTGCAAGAAGTTCAGGAGTTCTGTTGGGGGCCCCACAACAGGCAACTTCTATAAAGGCATATCCACTGTCTGGCTGTGATTAGAGACTGGATGTGGATGAGTCTATCGAAGCGGAATCCAGACAAGACCAAGTGATGATGGTTGTCTGGCCTTGTTACCTGGGAGATGGGACAAAGCAGAAACATCGGTGTAGGAGGGGGCAACGCAACCCAGGCAGATGACAACACACAATGAGCTCCCCCCCAAGCCAGCCAGATGAGGTCAGTCATATAGGCCGTCCGAGGCCGTCTAGTCAGAGAGAGAGAGAGAGGCAGGGTGGGCATCGGGCATTGGGAGGGAGGGAGGGACAGCAACTCAGCAGCACCAGCCCAGATTGAGGAGGAGTCCTGTCCCAAGACTGCCCCTGGCATGGGATGGTGTGTGCCACTGCATCATCAATCCATGTCCAGGGGCATCTTGGGGAATCCAAGCAGCGGAAGATTAACCTTAATAAAAAGCAACTGCTTCACCAACTTGGCCCCTAGTCTCAGGTGGTGCAGCGAGCAAATGTTCCCCATCATGGAGAACGCCCGCTCACTGTGGACACTCGTTCGTGGTCAGGACAAGAGACCCTTGGCCAGTTTGGACATGGCCATCCACACGTTGGTCTTGCCATCCCAGTAGGCCAAGGGATCGCTGTTGGTTTCAATGCATGGCTCCTCCTCCAGATAGCTCTCCACTGCTGCTGAGGCGCTGTCGTATTATTACACATAACTATAGTTTGACACCACCTCTACCACTGCCTTCAGCTGCGCTGCATGCCCTGCTGTGCACGAGCCCATGCTTGCCAGAATGGCAACTCTTACATCTATCTATCTATCTATCTATCTATCTATCTATCTATCTATCTATCTATCTATCTATCTATCTATCTATCTATCTATCTATCATCTACAGGGATGGGGCGGGGAACATAGACAGCTCACAACAAACAACACAGGGAGGGGTACAAAACTGAAATGAAACCTAAATCAATCTAATCCTACTCTAAATAAATCCAAAAACAGGAGAAGGGAATCAGGGATGGAATATATACAGGGAAGAGGGAAGATGCCTAGATGTTATGGAATCTTTGCACGCAAGTCAAATTCTGTTGCTTGGATTGAGATCAATCTCCCAGTAATTTCAACTTAGTCTTGACTGTGTAAGGATTATAATGTAACAAGACAGTCTGTGGTGTCCATAAGTGCTTTCAGAAACAATCTCACTACAGGTTTTTCCTCACAATGTGGTTTTATTTATGGCGTAGCCATCTTCATCACCATGGCATGCTCACTGAAGTCTCTGGCCCATTTTAAAGTGTTTTCTCTGGGGAAAACCTCTTTTCTAAGTTTCCAATTTTTTCATATACCACTTCCCTTGCAGATGGTTTCCTGGTAGGCTCTGACAATGCCAGGATTTCATCCCAGGACAGGTTTGTCTTCTGATGTTCTGATTTCTCTCTGGTGTTCTTCCCTGTGCTCCAAAATCACTTGCCCTTCAACTGGCTTCCTCCCAGCACTCCCCACCTGATGCAATTAGTCTATTATATAGCTTATTATAAGTCACTGGAGCTTCTAATGACCACAAGGCCACAAGTTTGTCACAACTTAACTTGGTCTATAGATTGAGCCTGTCCTGTAACACTCATTGGGAAGCAAGGTTCTGTTACTAGGGATGGGCAAACGCGTTTCAGATGTTCGGAGTTCAGACCGAACTCGGTCTGTTCGGACGTCCGAACGGAATGTCTGAACCAAAGTCTCAAATGACTGAACAGTTCGGTAGTGTTTGGATGAATTTGGATGAGTTTGGGGCAGGAAAAACGTCTTTTCAGGGCCAAAAATTTGGTTTCAGTTTCATTTTGATTTCAGTATCGATAGCACTATTTTTGAATGTTCGGCCAAGTTTGGCCAAACCGAACTTGGCTGAACCGAACCATCAAACCCGAACTTGGGTTTCAAACCAAATGACCGAACGTCCAAACATCCGAACTGCATTCTGTTCGCCCATCCCTATCTATTACAAATAGTGCAGAGGTGAGCAAGGTTCTCAAGCCCAAGAGCCACATACCAACGTTTTCATACCACTGAGAGCCACAAGACACATTACATTGATCACAAATTCCCCCAATTATGGGGACTGAAACAGCGGGAAGTTCCCCCAACTCCACCTGCCGCACATTAAAGCTCTGTGTCTCCAAGGAAGTTGAGTGAGTTCAGGTAGCAGTAATATTGGCACTCTGCACACTTCTCCTGTTCTCCCAGCTTTCAGGGGGCTCTGGTGGTGGAAATGGTATTTCAGCTTCTCTTTTCCTGAGGGAGCCACATAGACAAGCAGCCATGTCTGGCAAGATCCACAGTCCAGGTCCCCAACAGCCACATGCACCTCCTGAGTCTACATTTTTCCACCTCTGAAATAATGTATGGCTTAGTGGCAGGAGTTCTAAGAGTAATAGCTGCCACATGCTCACAAGGAAACTACAAACTTTTTCCACAGAGTATTTTTTACTCTGGCAAGAAATACTAAAATGGGCTATAATTAAACAAGAAAAAAAAGAGAGAGGAATTCTTTTGTCAAGGAAAAGTAAACACACTTCTTATTCACACATTTCTAAAGCTGATAATAGCAGCTATTTCATTTAAGCCTCCAATGTGAAACAAACAAGGAGGAAAGGAAAACAACTTTTAGAATTTTTTTCCCCCCTCAGGAGTTTCACTCTGGCCCTTTTCACATGAAACTGGCCCACACATGCCCATGCAGATCCACTGCATGGGCATGAGTGGGCGCCACCTGTGTGACCACCGTAGCAGGAGGGTAGGGGTGGAGTGCTCCTGCGCTTCACCCATGTCCACCTATAGCCCACACATAGAGCAACCAGTGAAAACAGTGATTGATTCACATGTGGAGGTTTGTGAAGGTAGGTGGAGATGGGTGTCAATCCCTGCAGTGCCAGCCCGAGGCATGTGCCACCAGCACCCAGGTACATGGCCCCGTGGCTAGGGGAGCCCCACGCCATCACCGTGGGTTGGATACAGTCTTATTTATTTATTTCAAAACATTTATATCCCGCCCCTCCTGCAAAGCAGCCCGGGGCGGCTCACAACACAATTAAAACAATAAAATACATTAAAATTCAATAAAAACAACATATATTTCATATAAAAATATAAATATAAACAGGGCTAGCAAAAAAAAAAAGGGTAGGGGATTAAAAAACCCTCCCTACCCTCCCCCAAAGGCATGGGCAAACAGCCAGGTCTTACAGTTCCGCCAAAACGTTAAAAGGCTTGGGGCCAGGCGAGCTTCCTCCGGAAGGGAGTTCCACAGCCGCGGCCCCACCACCGAGAATGCCCTCTCCAT
>QEPC01002494.1:1975876-1995682 GCA_003113815.1 Sphenodon punctatus
GAAAAGGGATGGTGATTGGGCAGGCTGACTGCTACTTCAAGCCTCTCCACCCCTGGGTCCTGGAAGCCTGCTCCTCACCTGACTCACTTGCCCTGTCACGTTTGACCTTCCAGTGACCATTTTTTTGCCACATGAACTCACTTGAACGTGATGTGAACTGTTCGGTCATTTCGACGTTCGGATCTAGTTCGGTTCGGCCAGTTTGGGTTCGGATTCGGGTTCGGGGTCGGTCGTCCAAACAGGCCTAGTTTGGGATGAACTCTGAACTTCTGAACCATGTTCTCCCATCCCTAGGGGGTCAGGAGTGGAGTACTTACCCTCCAAAGGGGGGTCCCATTCCCTACGGCCTCTTCCTGGGCTAGTAAGTACTGGGGAAAAAACAAAACAAAACTGAGCATGCTCAGAAGAGCATGAACATCCTTTCATTTCTTCATTTATTTTGTTTAGGTAAGTGGTATTTTCTTTACATTGTGTTGGTACTAATCAAGTGTAGGGCTGAAGCGGCAGCAGCTGTTACCGCACCGCCATTCCATTCCGAGAACTTGGCACTTATTGTGGCTTCCTGCCGACGTCCCTTAGATATTTCTGTGATTCCGCATTTCCTGCTGTCAGTAGTTGCAGATGCGGCATGTCTGCAGTTTGTGAATTTATCCAATGTTCCCTACATTAGTGGAATAGCCACACAATGTTGCTGCATACAGCAAGCGGTTTTATGCCACTTTCCGCCACTGAGCACGAGTCTGCGAAGCGCCGTGATTCTGAATGAATGATGATGTTGAATGAATGCATTGAGGAGGTGGTGACAGCTACCTGATTCATCCTCTCTCTTCCCCTGCGCATGCCGGGGGCTGATGGGGCCCCGGGGGCAGAGTCCACTGATAAGATAAGTGCTTCGACTCCGAGTCTGTCTGCTACTCTGCTCTGAGCCTGGGTCAGTGACTGGGTCGGTGAGGAATCTCATCATTAGGTTACCTGCCACTGTGTGGTGTTGTGGTGCATGTGCCTGCCGCAGCTGATTTGGTCTGTAGGACCAGGGTTCAAATATCCTTTCTGCCTCTTTTTTTTTTTTTTGTCTCTTCCCTAATATATCTGCCGCTAGCTATATTATCTTCAGTGAAGTCAACACCAACATGACAATTCCTTCAATTCTGTTAGTTAGTGTGTTGCCTCCTCCCAGAGACTACTAGAATACAGTGCATACTCTCTCTCCTCCACGGTTCTGCTGCCGCCGGACTATGTGGCTAACCAATGGTACAGTACAGTCAGCCAGGCAGCCAGCCACTGTGTGTGAGCTCTGACTCAGTCTCTGAGCTGGCGGTCCAGTATTTAGGAGTATTGTACACCAGATGCTTGTGCAGTGCATAATAAGAGTGCTATTATGCTAATGCTGTTGCACACCAACATGGTGCACAATAGAGGTAAATGGTACTGTCAAAGTTAAACAAAATGCCAAAGTTACTGGATTTATCAAAATACTTTCCCTACAGGCCTCTCACTAATGCCCCTTCTATAGTCCTATTATTCAGGATTCTCTTTCCCCCTGTATCTAAGCTAAGTACATACACTTCAGATTTTCCAACTTCATGAGTGCATCACTCCCCCCCCCACATGCTCCCCTCTCCTTTGTCTCCATTCTTTGTCCAACCTAGATTGTAAACACCACCTGGGCAGGGACAAGTCTCTTAGTTAATGATTTTTCAGTGCCAGGCACCTGGATGGTGCTATGTTAATTAATCAAAACAAAAAACGTAACAGTTTAAAAAATCCTTAAATGAACATGAGTTTTCTTAAAATACAAAACCACCCATTAAGTCTGTTATTTCCATGCATACAACTCATACAATGAACTTAAGAATGAGAGTGTAGACAACATTATACAATTTGTTGTACAGAATGAAGTTCTGTAGAAAAAGACTTAATGCACTCTGAAAAAATTGTTCCTTGTCGAATTATAATAAATTAAAGTTTAATAATGGAAAAATGTGAAAGTTTAGTTATTGATAAAAATGAATGAAAATATGTATGGTAAGGAATTAAGTACATATATTACATAAATGTTGATGAGGAAAAAATATTAAATATTGCTCAAATTCTGAAAAAAATTATATGTTTTTGGTGTTTATGTTTTGTTGCAATGTATAGAGTGGAAGGTTTTTTGAATTGTAATTGTAGTGAATTTGGGGGTGGTTTTGTATTTTAAGAAAACTCATGTACATTTAAGGTTTTTTTAAACTGTTAAGTTTTTTGTTTTGGTTAATTTCTTGGTTTTGTGGGATATGATAACTTTTAAGTGAGTTGTGGAATTATTTAAAATGTATAGCACTAGGGATGATAGGAAGAGGAGGGAGGTCTGGGATCATGGAGACAAAGGGTATTTTCTGACATGACAGGGCTCAATTCACCCCACCACGGAAACACCATAATGATTCCCTGCCGGGGCCAACACGTAACTTCTAACATATGTGTTGGCCGCTCTCAGCATGGAATCCGGGGGGGTGAGGCCGCGCAGCACAACATGCGGCCGCACGGCCCCGCCCCCCCACGCTCCCTAGGCTGCCCGCCCTCTTGGGAAAACAAACAAGCAAACAAACATTTTAAATCACATTCAACACGTAAAAGGAGGTCCTGACTGGAACATCTCCATTTGCGTGTTGAACGTGATTCCCCCCGTGATCAAGGGGACCGTAATGTCTGCCCCCCTACCATGGCTCGGAATCAGCTGCAGGATTCCAGGCTGTGGTCAATGCGGGTGGGCGCTGTGGCTACATTTGCTGCGGCGCCCACCCGTTTCCAGGGGTTCAGGCAGCACGAGGAGCAGCAGACCACAGAGCTCACAGGGGGATGGGATGCAGCTGCTTCCCCGGCTCTCCAACAGGAGAGAGGAGTTCAAGTGTGCATGCGTCAGCCTACAGAATCAGTTTTTTTATCAATAATATCGCCGTTTTGGCTCCATCAATCAGTACCATATTTCAGAAGCACTTGTTATTCATCTCATTTTCGAAGCCTGTGAAGTTTGGGGGCTCAAGTCATCCAGGGGGAGGAGATATTGATGATTCAAATACGTGAAGATGGTGTGCGTTTTGGCCACAACCAATTAACGTTTAAGCAGTTGTAACATTTTGTTTTCCTAATGGATCTTTTTCAATCTTTGTTGATATGATGGTCCTCACAACTTACAGCCATGGTTAAATTTTCAGAAATGTAGGTCAAGCGGTTTCCTCAAAATCGGGGCTTCAGCAGTCCCCTGTTTATAGTGAACAGTGGCTGTACATTTAAGTTAGCTGCCTGAAAATAGTGGTATCATGAGTGGTGTGGAACAAGTAAACAGGGAGCTTTTACCTTCCCATTCAAATAATACTGGAATTAGGGGACACTCTGAAACTAGGTGGCAGCAGATTTAAAACAAACAAGCAAACAAACATTTTAAACTTATGATTGTAAGTCACCTTGAGCCTCTGCAGGAAGGACAGTATAGAAATTGAATGAATGAATGAATGAATGAACTAAAAGTACATTGTTTCATTCAATGTGTAATTAACTTGTGAAACTTGTTGCCAGAGGATCTTGTGAAGGCCAATAGCACAGCTGGGTTTAAATAAGGACTGGATATGTTCTTGGAGGATAGGTCCATTAATGGCTATCAATCAAGCTGGTTTGGGGATGTAACTCCTGACTATTAAGAGCTGGAAGTGATTAGCAGGGAATGGATCACTCCATTATATCCTGTCATATACTTCTCTGAAGGGAGGAAAGGTGGCCACTGTTGGAGACAGGATCCTGAGCTTGGTCTGACCCAGTATGGCACTTCTTAAGTTCTTAATTATACCAAAACAAAATAAACAAATTACAAAAAAACCTACAAAATTAAATAACTGAAACTAATATTTGTTTCTGTAAATTAATTGGGAAGTGAATAACACTATGTATTCACAATGTTTAAATAAATACAAATGGACCAAATTCATGTGACTTTTTATTTGTAACAGATATTCGTTTCAGCTCTCTTTTTATTAAATCTATCTATACTTTATCTACAAGACAGGTAGTTCACCAATTAAACAAGCCTTCTTCTCATTGTACTTCAGGGTTGCTCACCAGAAGCACCAGGAGAAGCGAGAGGATAGGTTCCAAGTTCAATACTTTTCCTCTCTATTGAGACTTGTTTCTATTTAATTAATTAATTTATGTATTTATTAAAATAATAGCTTGTGAGGTGAACGGAACAATTTCCCTGCTGTAGAAGTGCATGTAGCTTTTTGTCTGCTGCAGCATAATAGAGCTTGCAATTTCTATAAAATGTAGTTAGACACCCCTGGCATGGCAGCAATAGGTAAAATATACAGATAAAACAACCTCCCTATTTCCACAAATGATTGTATTACTTATACTTGATAGTGTTCTAGCAAACTTTGCACATCCACAAGATCTTGGATTCTTTGGGTAATTTCAGACGTGATGGGCCTTTTGGCCCACCACACCGAACCCTGGACCGGGATCCGTCTTGGATCCCGGTACGTGATCAGGCCGTCCGTCCTTTAGACGTGTCGGCCTGATTGCTAACAGGGATTGGGGAGGGGGAGGGGCAGCTCAGCGTGACGTGCGGCCACACAGCCCCGCCCCCCCGCACTCCCCCGACTGCCTGCCCTCAGGGAGACGGGCAGGTGCAGAGGCCAATCAGACCGCTGCACCCGATCCCGTATTGCAGTTGGGGCCATGATCCGGGATGGGTCAAAGGCAACACACATTACTTTTGACTCATCCTGGATCGTGGCCACTCCAACCACGGTTCTTGACCTCTGGCCAGTCGGAGGTCGAGAACCGTGCTCAAGCTTGATTCTGACTGGAGGTTCACCATGGTGAACATCTGGCAGGGACCAAACAGATGTTCATGAAAACACCACCACCACAGGGAATCCACTGGGTTTCCCTGTGGTGAAAGGCGTTTTCGTAACGTTTGAAATTACCCGTTGAAATAAATTCTATCTATTTCACCTTTCCCACATCCCTGTTGGATGTATTCTCATCTTCCTCTGAAATAAAATAGACAAATCTATCCCAGCATTCAGTCACTAGTCATATCATCTGTTTACTGTAGTATCGGAATCTGGAGATGGAGATTCATTTTCCACTTCTGAAACAGACTTTGAGCTAGGGCCAAGGTGGACAGAGGGCCTCAAAACTCCTGCTCCCTACGTTGGGCCCAATTCAACGTGCATGCATGTATTCACTTGCTTTGCATTTATTACACTGAAGATAAGAAACACTAATCATTTCCCACTTGGTTTACAGATATGAATATCCATTGGGGTATCTTGTTTCAGTTGTTTTGGTCATTTTGGTACATTGGTTACAGTATTTTGGTATTTTATTTTGGCATTATTTAGCACTGTTGCACACAAAACTGTCGTGCATCAGTTTGGTATGCAAAGCATGAAAAAGTGAATATGTAGTCAATACAAAAGTGACCAAAATACCAACGTGATGGAAATAATCCAAACAAAATATGTGACTAAACAAATACATAAATATAATATGTCTGATTAATATTTATTCAGATATTTGGTAGGCTATCTGAAAATATAAATTATATTCAGATACAAAATGGCATTTTAATTTCAGCCATAGACATTAGTGTGATATCTTCAAAAATGACAGAAGCAATACTAGAACACAAGTCCCATTGATTTTCAATTCAGTATCAATAGGTATTTGTGTTTTTAATCATTTTGGTATTTTGAAAAACTGTACCCATAATCTCTCTCTGCTTCAGTTCCATATCTACAGCATGTTTATACTCATAACTTCTTACCATCCTTTGTTGGTCTTGCCTACTTAGATTATAGGATTATGTCTTACTAAAACATGTCCTTGATCTCCTTTGGGTCCTTTAAGCACTACTGGATTACATATACTTAATAATGATGATGCTAACATAGTGATGTGTAATCCTACTGGATGTTTACAAATGTTAATTATGCAGCATTTGACTGATACAGTTTAAAACAAATATGCACAAGTCCGACTTAACCAATAGATGATTCCAGCAAATGTAACATAAATATCTACAGTTGGCTATTATGGCCCTTGTCATACAGACACTCTAACACCGATAAAACGGGTGTTACATTTTATCATACATGTTGCAGGGCTTCAGGTGTGCTCTATGGGTGCCCTGAAACATGTATGATAAAATGTAACACCCATTTTATTGGTGTTAGAGTGTCTGTGTGAAAAGGGCCTATATTTCTTTTTACAATGTACTTATGTTGCATTTATGCTTGAGCATCTATTCCTTTTTAAAAAATAAAATAACGGATAAGTCCTAAACTTCAGCATCAGTGGTTCTTAAAACATTTGACTGCCTGTCCCCATTTTAAAACTTACAAATAATCCTGTGGCCCCAGACTACATCAAAGAGAATGCAAAGATATCAGTCGAGATTGAATGCCATCTGAAAGTGATGTGACACCACTTGGAGTCGAGACTAGTGCTGTTCCAGATTAATAATAATAATAATAATAATAATAATAATAATAATAATAATAATAATAATAATAAATAGTAAATACATACATGAATAAGTAATTGTGAGCATTGTCCAAGGTTCCAAGTGCTGGTCACGAATATTTGGGCTGGCACACGGAACCTCAGGAAATGCTTGGGAATTTGGAGGGGTGGGAGGCAGGCAGCAGGGCGGCAGAGTGAAGCAGGCAGCAGTGTGTCAAGGAAGGGAAGTAGGCAGCAGTGGCAGGGAAATGAGGTGCAGGGAAGAGGGCTAATGGGGCACTCACCAAAAGCCACAGAGAGTCAGGCACATTGCTCCCTCTGGACTCTGCAAGCATGCAATTAACTTCTGAGGGAGATTTGTCTTCTCAGCATGCTCCTAAAGCTGTCTGGGAGCATGCTGGGAATGTAGTCCAGCTTGTTCCAGACTAGTGCTGTTCTAAATAATAATAATTTTAAAATTGCGAGAATTCTCTGAGGTTCGGAGTGCCAGTCCTAATGTCTTGGTTAACTATCTAGAAAAGAGGTTCCCAAGGCTCTGGAATAGGGCTATAAAATGGTCCTCAGTTTTTGGAACCCAGTCTCAGGACTTCTGCTGTAACTCGAAGGATGTAACTTGGTCCTCGGAACTTCTGTTGGAACATAGTATCAAAAACTATTGGAATTAGTAGAAGTTCTAATGCTGTCTGGAATCAATCTGGATTACATTCTCAGCATGGTCCCAGACAGCTTTAGGAGAATACTCAAAAGAAAAACCTACCTCCCTCAAAAGTTAAATGCATGGCAGCAGAGTCCAGAAAGAGCAAAGCGACCAGTTCCCTTTGTCTTTTGGTGAATGCCCCCCACCCCTTCCCTAGCCCTGTTAATCCTCGTCCATGCTCCCCCTTTCCCTGCCACCACTGCCTACTTCCTTTATCTGACCCCCTGCTGCCTGCTTCCCTGAACCCACAGCCCTCTTTCCCACCTTCCTAAACTTGGCTGAGGTTTTGGCAAGTTCCAAAGTTTTGGGGCCCTTCCTCAGAACTTCAGAACTCGGCAGACTGAGGCAGAATGCAGCAGTAAATTCCAAAGAAAACTGAGGGCCGGGTTATAGTGCTAGTCGAGGTCCTTTGGGAGCTCCATTCTAGATAGACCTTGGGAAACTACTTCTGGAACATAGTATCCAAAACTACTGGAATCGGATAGAGATAATGATATATTTATTGAACCACATCCAGTTGGGTGGAGGTATGCGAGCTTTCGGTGCTCACAGGGTCTTTTGTCAGGCAAATCAGGAATTAGACTGAGCAAAGCAGTGAGGGATATATAGTGCTTGGAAACAATGGCAAAAGGAGGTGAGAAGATGAGGAGGTGAGAACAATCCCCAGGTAGGAGATTCACAGTTCAAAATAATAGAATAAGAGCTGCTGATATCAACTAAACATAATGCTTCCTGTAGCCGAGACAGTAATAAGACTTACAAATTGCTGTAATGGCTTTTGAAACCCATATCTAAATAGAGTACTTTGTATAAAGTAGAGCTATGAATTTTTGTTCCCAGGCTTGTCTTAAAAAGAAACCTCTGCAACACCTTTAAAAGACAAGGACAGAGAAGTCAGAAATGGAGTGGTCACTTTGGGAGAAGTGAATTCCAACAGTAGAATTCGTGCTTTTGTCCACAATCTTTTTTCTCTGTGAGTTCATGTGTTTGTGCAAGGGTTGGTGGGTGTCACCTACACAGTTCCAAGGGGGGCATTTAGTGCACAGAATGATGTATCCCAGATTTTTAGATTAGCAATTGTAGGTCCCTTGTATTCCGAACAGATTTCCATGGGATGTCTGGATGCTGTTTGTTGTAAAGATGCGAAGACATTTTCTGTTCCAGCAAGTTCTTGTTCTTGTAGGGTTGGTGGTGGTCTGAGCAGTGGGGAGCTTGCTCCAGATAATTAGCTAAGAAAGATTAGGTGGGCTCAGGGAAGATCTCTTTCAGGGTTTGATCCCCATCCAATATAGCAGGGGTGGGGAACCTCAGACCCGAGGACCAAATGTGGACGGCAGCAGGTTTTTATGTGACCCCTTTCCAATTCCTGGATCTGTCCCCTGGACTGAATTCCTACCTCCAACCACTGAAAAAACTGATCTCAGGGTAAGGAAGCAGAGATGAAGGTGTGCACAGAAAGATAGAGGACAGATTCATGGCACAAATCTATTATCTGGGCCCACCTTTTCTTGAGTACCCCACATATGTCTCTATAAGGAACTTTCCACTATATTTAATCTGTTTCCTGGTACTGTTGGTATCATTTCAGTGACAACTAAGGTGCATAGCTCCACATCCAGGAAAATACAAGAGGGTCATGCTACAATGTGTAGAGATGGTATAGTAATAATGATCCAGGGCTATATTTGAAGGAATAGACAAAAGCCTCACAGCCATCACAGTTTAAAAACTGCAAGAAAAAAAGGAGAGGGGGCAAAAATAGGGAAAAAATCCGCTGCCCAGAGAATCGACAACAGATAATGTAGCAGTGAGACCTGGAAAATGATGTGAAACAAAACTACAATGGAAAACAGAAGAGAAGATTGCTAGGGAAATAAATAGAATCCATTTGATCATGGCTTGCAGAACAGAGACTTATTAAGATGGACTGTATTCTTTCATCCAACAGTGAAATCAACAAGTTTTTTTCCTTTTGCTATTTCAGGTATGAAAAGATAATGCCATTTTTTTTTGGCTCGGAGAAGGATTTTGCAGAAAGGTGTCCAGTTTGTGATCTCGTTCTTTGTTAGATTAACCACCACTTCACAGATCTTAGATTTCCACAAATCTGTTCCTCTCCATCCCTTGGTTTCATTCTTCACAGACATTTTACTTTGGGTACAAACAGTGGAAGCTGGTGGACTTTGAGTCAGGGGAGCAGTAGGCTTAGGGATGTGGGTAGGTGAGGTGAGGGGTAGAAATTGGGGTGAATAGATGGGGGGAAGGCATGGAGGGTGGCAGAAATAGGGGGTAACCAGGAGGAGGAGGTGAGGGGGGGAATGGGGGGAAGGAGGGGAGGGAGGGGTAGAAATACGGGTGAATGAGGAGGAAGGCAGGGGGGAGGGGAGTAGTAGAAATGGGGGGAGGGAGAGGAGAGGCAAAAATTGGGTGGGGTTGGGGAAATCATGGAGGGACAGAGGCAAAAATGGGGGTAGTAAGAAGGCAGGGTGAAGGTGAAGGGTAGATGAGAAGGCAAGGGAGCAGAGTAAACAGGTAGGGCAAAAATGGAAGGTCGGGGGAAGGCAGGGAAGGGCAAAGGGAGAGGAGTAGAGGGGTATCTATTCACCCACTGCCAAGTTCAGAAGCCATATTAAATATCTGGCGAAGGGAGTATGGGCTCCCAGCAGTAGCCGGGAAGACACCGCACCCCCTCCCCTCTCTGCTAGGGCTGCTATTGACCTGGAGCAGTCACCCGGAGGCAGTTTTGATTGGGAGGCTTCATGCCTTGGAAACTTTAGGGAACCCCAACCACCACCTCCAGCCCCTCCATTTGCTTTACTGCACAAATGCCTCCAGGTGATCGGAGGAGCCATTCCAGACACTTGCACAGTAACTGCAGTAATTGGTCCAGTCCTCACCTCTCGCTTCATACCCTTCCCTCACTGACTCACAGCTGAGATGGCTTTGCACATGTATTGCCAGCTCAGCTCAGCTGTGAGTTGCCAGAGGAGAGAGGAATGAGGGTGAGGAAGGGCTAACTCCGTGGGGGGCAGGACAGAGCCCCATTCCACCAGTTGCCCTTGGGTACAAGAGAGAATAGAAATGGGAAGTAATGATGAGCTAAAAATTGTGGAGCAGTCTATGGCTTGGAATGAAGCTGTGAGAAAAAAGGACATTAAGACATCTGCCGTGGTGAAGACAAGTGCAGCTGTTTTATACAAGTGCGGCCTTGGGGGCTGATTCACCAGCATGGGGCTTACAACACGCATGCAACCCATGTGGTTATGCATGCATGGCTGTGTGGTGCACATGTGCATCACTGCACACATAGGGTTTGGGATCAGCCCCTTTGAGAGCAAAGGTATTAGAACATTCCGTGGCCTGACCCACGGATTTTATTTGTGGGAGTAAGACTGGTCTATATCTCTTGTGTTTCCTTCCATACAAGATTTTTACTTCTTGTACAGCTCTCAGCTCAGCTCCTCAGATCTGAAGCACGTTTTGAATACTGTGACAAAGAACTCAAGTGACACATGTCTAAAAATAGTCACTAAAGGTATCAGAAAACTACACTTATTTCTATAGTGTTCTCTTATGAGTCAGTTTCTTATGTCTGCAACATACAGGAATAAGACTGCTTTTAAACGAGGAGCGCTGAAGCGCCTCCTCAACGCCGCATTAAAGCAAAGCCGCTGGAAGTGACGTTCTCCCCGTTGCCAGCAGCGGCGGCAGCTGGAGACACGGGGCTTTGGAGCGGCGCGTTCTTAAGCCAGATAATTGAACTCTTAAGAACACGCCGCTGCAAAGCCCCATGTTTCCATCCGGCGCCGGCGCCGGTGGCAATGGGAGAACGTCACTTCCGGCGGCTTTGCTTTAATGCAGCGTTTGGGAGGCTCTTCACCGCGCCCTCGTTTAAAAGCAGTGTAAGATGCTCACATTTAGAGATGACACCTAACTTTGCAGTAGCTACTTACCTGGATTAACAGAGCAGGTGTGAAAGCATTCCTTATCAGTTGCTGTACTTCTGTCATAGTGTGTATGGACTTTGTCCCATATCAAGCAGAGTGAGTTGTCTGAGCCTCTGTTTAAACCAAAATGACTCAGCCTACATTTCCCCCCAGTTACCAGGCATTTACAGTGAAGTATCTGAAGTAATTTTGAAGCTTGCAAAATGTACATTTTTGCAAACTTGCAGATTTCCCTGCAATCTCTGTACTGTCTGGTGAAGCAGAAGAATGAGGTTGCTTTCATACAACACCCTCCAATTCTGCAAACTCAACACATGTTCTTTAACCTGTATTTGCCCTGTCCCATAGTATTCACACAGATGGCAATTTCCCCTACATTTCAATGGCCCAGCCCTTGAATTAGGTGGCAAGACAAAGTGTTCCAAAGGAGCACACAAAGTGGTAAGGATTTCATACAAGACTCTGGATTTGTGTTTTGAATTGTGACACTACCCACTCTCAAAGAGTGTTGGTGGTGAATGGATTCCGAGTTCATACAGTCTTCTTTCTCCTCACATGAAGCAAGAAGCCAGAATAGACCTGGTCACAAGGAATTATGTTTTCATCTGCCTTCTCCCTACTTCCATTAACAATAGAATCTCTTCCATGCACTTGACATCAAATTTAGATTAAAGGCATATTGAGGCAGAGACTGTATCCTGCTGTATGTCTGTTGGGCATTGTGCATACAGATAAATCTAGATAAATAATTAATAACAATATACTTTGTTATAGGGCACAAAAGCCAACATGCATTGCCTGAAGAGAAGAGCTGGTTCTTCATAGTATCCCCACGGGGATGATGTGGTATCCTCACAGAACCAGTTAGACACATAGCCCATATCCAGAGCTGGTACAAATCAGAATAACCCAATTGGCCTCAGTGAAGCTAGGTTGATTTAGACCAGGTGAGGATCTATCTGTGTCAGGGAGCTGCCACAAACTGCCTTTATAGAGCATAGCTAAGTCAGTTATAAAGGGGAAAGGGATGCTGGCCCTTTAAATCAGCCAACGAGACAGTGCCCACGCCTATATAAAGAAGGCCTACAGTACAAACAGTTGCAGTAGGGTGGAGACAGTGCTTTCCCAGATACAGACTGCCAAGGGCTAGGAAGCCCCAACCTAGGTCCAGAGGGAGGACCTCACCAGACTTCCCAAGGCCCAGGCTGCTCCGGAGTAATAGGTTGCATTTCTAGGAAGGAGACAGAGCCTCTTCATGAAGGTTCCTGACTTGAATTTTGTTATAGTTACACTTTTACTTTATGTTTAAGAGGGACCCACCCTTGATGGGAGAAGCCCTCACTTAGTGGGTCTAGGGCCTGTCTGAATGGGAAGTGTGAGGAGGGCAGGTTCAAATTTAGGCCACTAAACCCCAGGTGGGTTGGGTGTTGGTGACACCCCCTAATCCTGTGTGACACCAAGCTAATCCTCCAATACAAAGATTGAGGGGCCCTGCCACACTATGGCTGTTTTTACACAGATGCCCCCCTCCCCCTGCTCGGTGTTGGAGGGCTGTGCAGGGGGCCATCTTTGTAAACGGCAGGTGAGGGGATGGGTCTCTGCTTAGTGCTCATCCATATGAACGCTGAGCGGGATGGGTGGGGGTGCGTGCGCACTCCCATGCAACACCCACCTCCACCCATGGAGCCCTTGAGAAAACCGGAGGAAGTCCTGTGAGTGGAAATGGGTGGAGGTGTGTGTGTGTGTGTTCCATATAAAGGGACACACATGCACCTCCACCCACTGTGCCATAACACCCATCCACATCCATCTGTGTAAAAAAGGCCTATCATCTGACCCATATCTCCTGTAAGCACTGAAGACATAGTTAGGTTGTGGGAAATAAGTTTGAAATGTTGCTATCCCTGAAAGCAAGTACTATATTATTTTTTTTTAAAAACTCCTGTAATTGTGTTACTGTTGAGGTTTAGGGAAAAGAGAAAGGAAATGGGAGCAATAAACAACAGAAAATGCATGGTTGTGCACATATCAGTTTACATCAGTTTCTTTCCCATTTCTAGGACAAATTCCTGCCCGAAGCTGATGCACGAAGGGCTGTTAAAGCAGCCAATTAGAAGCAGCTAGTTATATGTAATCAGATAACATTTGTAAGCAGCTGATTGTTACAATGAATTAATTTAGAATTACATTAAAAAGTAATCTCTTCCACTTCTATTTCGGCAGCAAACTAACACAGATAATTCTCATTTTTTTTGCTTGGCCATGCTGCCATGATTCGTCATAGTTTATCATGCTAGCATAGTACCCCAGGTGGCCCTATGGATCACTGTATAATTCACATTGTAATTTAAACACAAAATCAGATGAGCAATATTTAGTAGGGATGTGCGAATGCGGTTCGGGTGTTTGGTGTTTGGCCCGAACTCGGCCAGTTCGGATGGCTGAACAACGGCTGAACCAAATGCCTGAAGCCCCGAACAGTTTGGGCACATTCAGGAATGTTCGGGTGCATTTGGGTGGGAAAAACAGGGCTGGAAGGCCCGGGGGTGGGGAGGGGAAGCAGCTGAGGAGCAGACTTCCTGGCACCAGGGGTAGAGAGGCTTGGACTAGCAGCCAGCCTGCCCAGTCAACATCCCTCTTTTCCTCAAACCACTGGCTTCGCAGTCTGTAATTGGCCACAGGCTAGACTGCATGGAGCCAATGGGGCTAGTGGTAAGGTGGGCGCAACAAGTAACAAAAGTCATTTCCCTCCCCCTCTTCCAAGTTCTTCTGAGCTAGTCACTGATCCTGTCAGCAGGCATTTTCAGAAGTCTCCCTCTCCCAGCAGTTTGTGTTCCCCCCAATCCATTGCCATCCTCCTCCTATTTCACCCATTTCCACACATTTACCTCCATAGTTTCATTTATTTAGATTAGATTAGATAGATTTAGGTGTTATGTTTAATTTTTA
Source organism: Sphenodon punctatus (assembly GCA_003113815.1). Taxonomy (NCBI): domain Eukaryota; kingdom Metazoa; phylum Chordata; class Lepidosauria; order Sphenodontia; family Sphenodontidae; genus Sphenodon; species Sphenodon punctatus. The sequence continues at coordinate 1,989,977 of QEPC01002494.1, forward strand.
CCCCTCCGTGTGTTCTTTCTCCCTACCCTCCATTGAATCCTTCCCTCCTCCCTGTAGATATCCCATCCCTCATTCCCTTCCCCTGTTTTTGGATTTATTTAGAGTAGCATTGGATTGATTCAGGTTTCATTTCAGTTTTGTACTCCTCCCTGTGTTGTTTGTTGTGATCTGTCTGTGTCCACCAACCCCCATGCTTGTGGATAGACAGACAGATAGATAGATTAGATAGTTGTAGGAGTTAGCTTAGTTATAGAGATAGATAGAGATAGTGTGCTGATTCTATTTTAACATTTTATAGTGTGTTTGTAGGACTAGGCCTTTGTAGATATTAGATAATATTCCATTTAGTTCCATAGGTTTTAGAATAGTTAATAGTAGTTAGAAGTTAGTGTAGAAGATATATATTATATTCCACATTTGAATAAATAATTAAAACATATATTTAAATCTTCCCCTGCATTCTTTGGGTGGGAGAAATGGAGAAGGGAAGCATGAGCGGCCAGTCTGCTTCCCTTAAGGTGGGCAATGGGGCACGTGGCAGAAGTGACAGGGGCCGTGCCAGCCGAGTGGCAGCAGGCAGCAGCAGCTGCCCAAGCCCATCACCATGCCCCAAACTGCACAGTCCTGATTTTGGCAGTCAGGCTTCATAGGCTCCCAGCAGTGGCACCAGGGGTGTGGTTCAATGGCGCCTCCTGCCAGTGTCCTCCACTGTCACACAGGGCACTGGAAGGCCTGCAGTCCAGGAGGCTGCGGCTGTCTCTACTGTGGCTGCAGGAGCAGGTGTTGGTGCTTCAGGATCGAATATTCCTCCAGGGCCACCAATGTCCCTGACCCCCATTATTGAGGTGATCCCCAGCAGTCCAGGGCCGGTGGATCCCACCCTGGCTGCTAGAGGCAGGGCCAGATCCCCAGGCAATGGTGGCAGGGAGAGGAGCAGCAGCAGCAGCTATAGGGGACACAGGGAGAGTGGAAGCAGCATGGTGGGCAATCCATCAGCCTCTGGGTCCCAGTACTCCCCTTTGTGGGACATCACTCTGACTGTGGACAGCGAGGCAGACACAAGTCCTGTGGAGGAGATGTCTGTTGCTCAGGCGATGGCTGTCCCTCTGAGATTTGTGTCATCATCATGTTCTGCTCCTCCCAGAAGCACTGTCAGTGGTGCATCACCCGGTGCAGGTCAGAAGGCAGGAGACGGCAAAAAATCTTCCGTCTGGGCACATTTTAAGTTGGTGCGGGCGGATGATCCCAGGGAGGTGCAGTGCACTTTGTGCCAGAAAGTGGTGAAGTGCTGGCAGGTGTCACCAACCTTGGCACAACAGCCATGGAAAGGCACCAGAAGGGATGCCACAGCGCTTTGCTGCTAAGCAGGCAGGCAGGGGCAATGGACACCAGAGGATTCCCAACTTCACTGACCAGTCGTCTGCTTCCATCAGCGGGCAAGAGTCCTGCTAGAACAGCTGTCTCTACCGGAAGGAGCTATATTTCTGCTAGGGGGGATAAGCAGAACCAGAACCAGAACCAGCGTCAGTGCACCATGGAGGAGCTGAGGTGTCAGCTGCCAAGTCCATCAGCAGCTGCAGGACGTGGAGGGCGCCGTGGCTTTCAACTTAAAGCCACGCGCATGTTGGGGAAAATGATAGTGCTGGATGGGCAGCCCTTCTTGGTGGTCAGGGACATGGGGTTTAGGCAACTGATTGACTTCCTGGCCCCCCAGTTTAAGCTGCCCTCGTGCACCACCCTGAGTCAGCAGGTGGTGCCAGTCTTGTACCGGGCTTTAAAGGAGCAGGTGAGGGAGAAGCTGGCAGGGGTCCACTTCACTACAGAACTGTGGTCAAGCAGGAACGCGCAGTATGCCTACCTGGCAGTGACATCGCACTGGTGGCAGGACCCAGAGACAGCATTTGCCAGTGGCTGGAGGGGTCCTGAAGCAGGGTATAGGTGGGCTGTGCTTCAAACAGATGTCATGGATGGTCCTCGCACCACTCGGAATATCAAGTCAGCCCTGACCATGATGGTGAGGGAGTGGGTCACGCCAGGTGCACCCTTCACCAAGGGGTGTGTGGTGATGGACAACACAGTCAACATACTGAGGGTAGTCCATGAGGGGGGATTCACCAGCATCCCTTGCACCTCACACACCCTTCACCTTGTGGTCAGGGATGTTCTGGACTTGGGGGAGAAGGGCATTGGGACAGGCACCCTTACCTCCCTGATCGAGCGGGGGAAGAAGCTGGCTGGTTTCTTTAACTGGAGCGTGAAGGGCAGCAACCTCCTCCAGGCGAAGCAGGCAGACCAAAGCTCCCCAGTGCACCAGCTGGTGCAAGATGTGTCCACCCAGTGGAAATCGACCTTCCTGATGCTCAAGCTGCTTCTCTTGCAGAAAGCCGCCTTGCATCAGGTTCAACTGGTGATGGATAGAGGGGCACCTCCAGGGTATGATGGGGTGGAATGTGAGCTCCTGGCTCACACATTCTTCATGCTCAGACCGTTCCTGGTTGTTCCTCCATGGCCACCATCAGTCAGGTGAACCCTCTGGTGCAGAGTCTCCTCAGGAGGCTGGAGGAGATTCTCCAGGGGTGGGATTGTGGTCCTCCAGGAAGGGAGCTGGCAGATGAGGCAGTTGTCCTGGTTCAGCAGCTCAAGGCAGGGCTGAAGGCATGCTTCAATAAGCTCCTGCAGTGGTAGGAATATGTTTTGGCAACCATTCTTGACCCCAGGGTCAAGGGCAGCATGGCACACCAGACAGCGCTTTATGGATACTGGAAGGGTAATCTGGTGGAGAGGTTCTGGCACACTGATTAGGCTTTTGAGAGTATGCGGCAGCAGCAACAGGATGCTCAGGGTATGGTGGGAGTGGGAGCAGTCACCCCTTTCAGCTGGCGGAGTCTATCCCTGCCCCCAGCCCTAGCAGTAGCAGCACCAGCAGCAGGCTGAGCAACAGCAGCACCCCTATAGCAAGAAGCAGCTCATATGTGCAGGGCACTCTGGCAAGCAGGGGCTCATGCACTACAGGGCAGGCAGCATAGCTGAGGGCAGTGGTGGAGGTGGTGCCAAAGCGTAGTTACATGAGGGAGTACAACAGCGCATCAGCAGCAGTGAATAGCTATCTGGAGGAGGAGCCATGCATTGAAACCAGCAGCAATCCCTTGGCCTACTGGGCTGGCAAGACCAATGTGAGGACGGCCCTGTCCAAACTGGCCAAGGGTCTCGTGTCCTGCCCACCAACAAGTGTCCCCAGTGAGCAGGTGTTCTCCATGGCGGGTGACATTTGCTCGTCGCACCGCTTGAGATTGGGGGCCAAATTGATGGAGAAGTTGCTTTTTATTTAGGTGAACCTTCCACTGCTGGGATTCCCCGCTCTGCCCCTGGACATGAATTGATGGTGCAGTGGCACATGCCATCCCATTCCAGGGGCAGTCTTGGGACAGGGCTCCTCCTCAATCTGGGTTGCTGCTGCTGAGGTGCTGTCCCTCCCTCCCAAAGCCCGGTCCCCGCTCTGCCTCTCTCTCTCTGACTAGATGGCCTTGACCAGTCTATCTGACTGTCCTCATGATGCAGGGTGGCATTGGGAAGTTGTAAACCTGCCAGCCAGCCCTTGTCTATATGATATCGGCCGGGCCCACCTATCTGACTGGCTCTCTCTCTCTCATGCTGCACAGTCTTCACCAGCCTATCTGAGTGCCCTGGCAAGGTCCCAGCCTGCCTTCCCTTCTGCCTCTCATGCCAAGCTGCCTGTCTGCCCGCCCGCCCGCCCACCTGCCCTGGTTGCCAAGATCAAAGCCTTCCTCAGTCTGCCTTCTCATACCATGCTGCTGTCTGCCCACCCACCCACCCGCCCGCACGGCCACCCGTCCAGGTGGCCAAGATCAAATCCTGCCTCAGTTTGCCTTCCCATGTTCATGCCAAGGTGCCTGTCTGCCTGCCCTGGCAATCCTGGGTGATGTGCCCCACTGGTCTGGTAATCCTGCTGCTGCTGTCTGTTGGTCCATGGGCGCTCTGCCCTCGTAAATCCAAATGTGCCCACAAAATCCTGCTGCTGCCATCTACTGATGTATGGGAGCTCTTCCCTGGCAAATCCTACCATCCTGGCACCATGGGTGCTGTGCACAGGCAAATCCTGCTGCTGCTGTCTCTGCTGTTCCACAGGTTCTGTGCCCAGGCAATCCAATGTCTGCTACTGCTACTAATGTTGCCTCTGCTGTCTATGCCACGGGTTCTGTGCACCAGAAATCCAGTATCTCCTGCTGCTGGCAATGCTGCCTCTGCTGTCTATGTCATCAGTTCTGTACCCCGGCAATCCAATGTCTGCTCCTGCTGCCAATGCTGCCTCTGATGTTTGTGCCATGAGTTCTGTGCCCCAGAAACCCAGTGTCTGCTTCTGCTGCCTCTGCTGTGCCATGGGTACTGTGCCCTGGCAAGCCTATGTCTGCTACTGGGTGGCTATGTGATTCACCACTGGGCAAGGCTTGACCAATTGGCAGAATAGCTTGTTCTGATTCAGAGAGTAGGATGCAAGCCTGCAATGCCTGGCCAAGAAGGGATGTCTGCCACTGAGTCCCAGCTGGGCCCCTGCCACTGCTCCACCAATGCCAGGAAGCCTGCAATACCTGGCCGAACAGGATTGTCAGCCACAGTTACCGTGCCCGGGCAATCTAATGTCTGCTGCTGTGGTTGGTACTGCATGTCAGCCATTTGCTCCTTCCTCTTGTAGATGGGCATAGCTTAGATGAGTGCGCCGGTGGACAGGGGCTGTGTGTCCATGAGATTCACCACAGGGCAAGGTTTACCCAATTTGCAATAGAAATTCTTGAACTCAGTCCAGTAGGATGCCAGCCTGCAATGCCAGGCAGATCAGGGATATGGCCACCAAGCTCTGGCCGGGCATCTGCCACTGGTCCGCTGATGCCTGGCTGGCAGCCTGCAACACCCAGACAAGTAGGGGTGCCAGCCACTCCAGTCCCAGGACCTACTGTCAGGGTTCTGGGGCCATCATTCCAATCACGGGGAGCCATCATTCCACTTAATCTAGAAGCAGCCACTCCAGCCCCAGGACCAACTGTCAGAGTTCTGGGGTTGTCATTCCGATCATGGGGAGTCATCATTCCACTTCATCCAAAAGCTGCCACTCAGTAGTCCAAGGACCCAACATCAGGGTTCTGGGGTCATTATTCCGCTCTTTGGGAGATGTCATTCCACTTCATCCAAAAGCTGCCACTGTAGTCCCAGGACCTGCAATCAGGGTTCTGAGGCCTACATTACAGGCACGGGGGGCTTGGAGTTCCTGAAGGGGCTCTGGCACAAACTGGAAAACTAGGCAGTGGAGGAAGGAGAGCTACTGCCTGAGGAAGCCTCCGGGTAGGGGTGAACCCCAGAGTGGCTGCTGTACTGGGGACAAGACAGCGGAAAACCAGGCATGCAGGGGGAACATCCTTCACCACTCACCTGCTTGCTGCTGGTGCGGGGGGGCTTGCCTGCCTGCCTCGCTGCCGCCGCCGTTGCCACTGCCGCCGCTGACACCTGCCAATGGGGCCGCCGCCGCTGCTCCATCCCCGCTGGTCATCTGCGGGGAGAAGACTACGAATGGTGTGGTTGGGGGCTGGGGGGGAACGCAGAGGGCAGCCACGTGGGCTGTCCTGTCCCCTCCCCCCCGGAAGTAGCGGGGGCATAAGGCCCCGGGGACAGCGGCTGAGCCGCAGAAGCCTGCCT
>QEPC01002494.1:1995782-2014101 GCA_003113815.1 Sphenodon punctatus
CCCATTTATTTATTTGTTTTTCTAGCCCTGTTTTATATGATGTGTTTTAGATGATGTATTTTATATTTATATTTTGAAGTGAATTTTAATATTTTATTATTGTTGTTAGCCGCCCCGAGCTGCATTGCAGGAGGGGGCGGGATATAAATCTGTAAAATAAAAAATAAAATAAATAATCTAGAAGCTGAAACTCTAGTTCCAGGACCCACTAGCAGGGTTCTCGGGTTGTCATTCCGATCATGGGGAGCTGTCATTTCACTTCATCTAGAAACAGCCACTCCAACCTCAGGACCCACTATCAGGGTTCTGGGGCCTACATTACAGGCACATGGGGCAATCCATTCACATCATCTACAAGCTGCCACCCTAGTCCCAGGAGCCACCTTCAGTGTTCTGGGGTGATAATTCCACTCACGGGGAGCTGTCATTCTACTTCATCCAGAAGCTGCCACTTTAGCCTCAGGACCCACAATCAGGCTTCTGGGGCCTATGTTACAGGCACAGGGGACTGTCCATCCATGTCATCTAGAAGCTGCCAGTCTAGTTTCAGGACCCAGGGTCATGGTTCTGGGGCAGTCATTCTGCTCACGGGGAGCTGTCATTCCACTTTATCCAGAAGCAGTCACTCCAGCCCCATGACCCACAATCAGGGTTCTGGAGGTTACGTTACAGGCACAGGGGCTTGTCCATCTACTTCATTTAGAAGCAGCCACTGCAGTCCCAGGACCCACCGTCAGGGTTCTGGGGCCATCATTCCGCTCACGGGGAGACATCATTCCACCGCATCAAGAAACAGCCAGCCACTCCAGCTCCAAGACCCACCATGAGGGTTCTGGGGCCTACTTTACAGGTGCTAAGGGCTGTCCATCCATATCATCGAGAGCTGGGGTGGGAACATCTGCCAAGTCCTTCAGCAGCTGCAGGATGTGGAGGGTGGCATGGCTTTCAACTGAAAACCATATACATGTTGGGGGAAATGATTGTGCTTGATGGGCAGTCCTTCTCGGTGGTTGGGGTCATGGGGTTTAGGCACCTGATTGGCTACCTGGCCCCCCATTTTAAGATTCCCTCACACACCACCTTGAGCCAGGCAGCCACCGATGCCTGGCATCCTGCAACACCCGGCCAAGTAGGGGTGCCATCCACAGAGCCTTAGTCAGGCCTCTGCCGCTGCTCCACCGATGCTAGCCTGCAATACCCGAGCAAGTAGGGGTGCCAGCCACCAAGCCCTGGCCAGGCCTCTGCCACCACTCCACCAATACCAGCCTGCAATGCCCTTCCCCCTATGTGTGCCAGCCACCAAGCCCCAAGCCTTCCCGGCCTCTGCTGCTGCTGGGTCTCAGATGGCCAGCCTTGGTGCGACAGGCACCCCCAGGGGCCAACTGCCAACCCTGCCTGCCCAGGCAACCAGGGGTGCCAAGTGCCAAACCTTCCAGGTCTCTGATACTGCTGCTTGGTCTCCAACAGCCTGCCATGCCACCACGGGCACCCCTGGGGGTCCCTGGAGCACCCCAAGCCTCCTGGCAGTGCCAAACTTGCCAAACATTTGGGGGGGGGTCTGAACTCCGCCAGACCGAACCCACGAAACCAAACTAAGTTTTTAGGCTGAATGGCCAAACAGCTGAACATCCGAACTCCATCCTGTTCCCACATCCCTAATATTTAGTTACTTAAATTTTAAGGTCCTTTTCCAGTCCAATTCAAGACAGATTTGGAAACCAAGGAATGACTCCTCATACATGTGAAAACAAGGACTGAATGATAGGGCACATAATGAATTAGCCATTCCCTGTTCCTTTCCTCCCCCACCCCCCAGCCCCGGATTCATCCAATACTGACCACTGTCAGAGAGACAATAGTGGGCAAGACAGATCATTGGTCTGATTCCATGTGGCAGTTCTTATTGTCCATATGTTCTTATGAGAATCTCTTACTGACCATGAAAAATAGCCTCTGAATTCCTTCCTGGCTTAAGATACACAAGTTTGCCAAAGTATAAGAACAAGACAGCCCTTTTAGTTATCTGCCAGGGATGGCTATGAACATTTCAAGATTGAATACACTCCATCTTTGTGGCCATTGATCTATACTGAACTTTTAGCAGGTTGTACCTGCAATAATCAAACTGCTATTCTAGGGTACTCCAATTGATTACTCAGGTATAAGTGGTTTGAGAATCACAGCCATAGTGTGATTGTAATGCCATCTCTTCCTCCTTTTTACCAGTGTCAGGAATTTTTGTTTTCCCCTTTGCTATTTTGAGATGTCTTTTATGATCCCATGTAATTTGAAAATTTCTCTTCCCTGTCCTTTCCCATATTTGGGAAACATTTTCTGGGTCTCATTTCATTAACATTAGTTTCATGCTGTATTTGCAAAAACTGTGGGCTAGCATCTATGTGATCTTTCCGCATACACATTTTTTCATGTCTTCCCAATTTTCACCTACTCTGCAAATCTCAGCTCAATGAGGCCAATCCTAAACCCCACAGACCCTGCATACAGTCATGCGGATCCCCCTTCCAGGCACCTTGTGCCATGCGGAAGATCCACAGGGATTGGGATCAGCCCTGCCATTTGCAGGGCAGAGGTGTGGGAGAATTAAACCCCCCTCCTACCCACAGCTCCTATTACCCATGTGAAAAGGGGGCAGGTGGGCGGGGTGACTGGAGCTTGAAGAAGCCCACCTGTTCTGTAGGAGTCTCCTGAAGCTCTAGTGGCCCCTTAGGTCAGCGGAGTGATGCAGTCTCCCTGCTGCCTGGAACGAAAGGAGAATTAGTCTATCTGTATTGCTGCATCTTCCATCACCTTCCTCCTGAAACAGGTGCCACCAGAAATAGCACCCCACCCATTCAGACACAGAGTGCCCCCAACTGGCAAGGCACAGTATTCTGATCCTGATCCACCAAAGCACTTAAGAACGTAAGAAGTGCCGTACTGGGACAGACCAATGGTCCATCGAGCCCAGCATCCTGCCTCTGACAGTGGCCAGTCATGGGGGCCTGGGAGAAGCACCCAACAGGTCACCATGCTATCCATTCCCTGTGGGTCATCCCCAGGCTCCTGACACTAAAGGGTTTTGTTTCCCAAGCCTATCTGGCTGATAGCTGCCAATGGAACTATCTTCCAGAAACTTGTCCAAACCTCTCTTAAACTCAGCTATACTGCTGACCTTGACCACCTCCCCTGGCAGTAAATTCCACAACCTAATTGTACGCTGAGTGAAAAAATACTTTCTTTTGTCTGTTTTTACTCTGCCACCTGTGAGTTTCATGGAGTGTCCCCTAGTTTTAGTACTAGTTGAGAGGGTAAATAACCGTTCCCTGTTTACAAGTTCCACACCACTCATGATTTTATAGACCTCTATCATATCTCCTCTCAGCCGTCTCTTTTCCAAGCTGAAGAGCCCCAACCTATCAAGCCTCTCCTCATACGGGTGCTGTTCCATACCCTGGATCATTTTTGTTGCCCTTCTCTGTACCTTTTCTAGTTCCGCTATGTCTTTTTTGAGATGGGGCGACCAGAACTGCACACAATATTCAAGGTGCGGTCGCACCATTGATTTGTATAGAGGCATTATGACATCCTCAGTTTTATTCTCTATTCCCTTGTGAATAGTTCCTAACATTTGATTTGCTTTTTTGACCTCACAGTGGACTGAGGACACATAAAACACATTTAAAACACATCCTTGTCTTTAAGCAAGAATTTTCATTGGGTCAAATCCAAGATGCATGCATGCACCAAGTGTGCACTGTGCACACACCATGCACACAATGTGCACACATCCAGTGGACAAGTTGTGTGCATGCACTTTGGATTGACCCCATTACTTCCAACAGGACAACTCCTGCACATAAGGTTGAGCACCATGTATGCTGTGTAGGTGGGGCTCAGGGTCAGTCTTAGAATTTGTGGGGCCTAGGACAAAAATGGAATGCAGAGCCCTGATTACCCCACCCTATATTTATGTATTTATTTATTTTGTTATATTTATATACCGCCCCCCCAATGCCTACGGCCTCATCCTTTTAACAATTGGCAGTCTGGTGTTTTCTTTTGCTTACAAAACAAAGTGTCGTAAGTGTTCACACACACACATGCTCAAACAGACTTTGAAACAAGAATATAAGCTTCTCTTACTCACACACACCACACTTGGCAGGATTAAGTCTAGGACTGCACTGAATAGGTCAACCAAGTCCCCAGGTATATTTGGATTCATGACTCTGTTAATCAAATTAAGAACTTCACGGAATGTAGGAAGGGATATAAACACTTACTAAAGAAGAAGGATTTTCAGCAATCTCTTTGGCCAGAGTTTGAGAAAATGGACTCTGAAAGAAACTCTAGTGCATTTTGGAAACCCGTGGATTGGGGATTTAATAAACTTTGTTAATATTGAGATGCTGAGTCATAAGAAGGAGTAGGAACGACATTCCTTTTTACTGTATAAAAATATCCCTGTGATAGTTTTAGATGAGCACTCTGTGGCTGAATTTCTGAATCCTCTGCTGTCTTGCCAAACCCCAGACACAGCTGCAGAGGTGAAAACCAGCATTCTACAAAAACATAATGATACATCCCCTGGAGAGAATTTTATTCCCGCAGGGGTGTACAAAGAAAATGCTAATTAGTGGGCCCCTGTTCTCGCTCAGTTGTTACCATTATTAATACATACTGGAAAATTTCATGCAGGATGGGCAGTATTACTATCCCTATGTATGAAAAAAAAGTGACAGATGAAATCCTGAAAATTATCACCCTATATCCTTGTTGGATATTTCTTTTAAAATCTACATTCGTTTTTTACTGAGTAAATTAGAGGAATGGGCTGGCACCCTAGAGGTGTGCAATTCATTTTCATTTTTATGGTAACAAACATGAAAGTTTTAATTTTCTTTTTGTTATTGTAACAATGGGTGATTTCAGATGTTACGGGTGCCTGGCTCACCACAGCAGATTCTCGGTGGAGGTGAACAGAACCGCCCCCCCTGGGTGAACAAAAGCCCCCAACAGACATTACAGGGCCGGAACGACGGCAGGGAATTGGGCCGGCAGATCACGGGCCAGGGCAGTGCAACAGACGTGATGCTGATTCCCGGCCGTGGTCAAAACACCCAGAATCCACCGGGCAGAGGCGGGACACAGACATGACCACCTGAGGGCAAATGAAGCCAAAAGGCACATAAGGGAACACCCACAAAAGGAAAATGGGAAGGGAAGGGGGAGAGGGAGAAGAGCCGGACAGGTACCGCACACAACAGGCACACAGGCAATGGGGGCACAGTGGAACACACAGCACAAGCACACGCCCGGGCACACACACACAGAATGGAAAGGAAGGGAAGGGAAGGGGGGACACGGGCATCCACAACCCCCACAGCAGAACTGTCCGCATGGGCACCCCCACAGCAACACAGGCAGTCCCGGAATGGGGTGTCCCAGGAGTTCGAGACCAAGGCACAGGGGGAGCCCACATGGTACAGCGAGAGGGCTTGGAACAGTCCAGGAGGCACACGTAGACCCCACACCCTGGACAGGGGCTGATGGAAGACAGGCAGGAGAGCTGGTGCAGTGCATCAGGTCCAAGGATGCACACACCCCGCTGGAAGAAGGCAGGAGGAGCAGTCTGGGGGCCCAGAACCCCGAAGTCACATAGGGACCCAAGGGGGGGGGCTGGGGCTGCTGGTGGCAGCGCTGGTGGGTAGGGACAGTCCGCTGGAAACAGGCGGGTCGGTGAGGCCATGCAGAGCGCTGGACCCAGGCACCAGGGAAGGCAACCATGGAGGGGAACACCGGGTGCAGATACAGATGGGGGGGAGGTCGGAGGGGGCCTGGAGCCACAGGCAGGGGTTGCAGCACCCCGGGAAGCAGGCAGCACAGCAGCATGGCAGAGACATCAGGGAGGGAGCAACCAGCGGAGACCCAGAACCCAGGCATGGGCAGGAGCCCACACAGGGGCAGGCAACAGGGGGGCCGGGAGGCACACCAGGACTTACAGCCAGCTGCCAGGGGCCACAACGGGCCTAGGGGATGGGTGCCCCGCCTGATGAACCAGGAGGGGCTAATGGATCATGCCCCAGTGGTACCCCAACAAGGACATGTGGTGGGCGATCAGGTAGTAGGCCTCAAAGGGATCCTGCATGGACAGCCCGAACTGCACATCCGCGCGGGAGCACACGCCTGACAGTGCCGACAGCTCCACCGCGGTAGGCTCCGACATGCAGCAGTCATCAGCAGGGGGCCATGGAAGCTGTCCCAGCTCTAATAGCCAGTGATACACCACCCCACAAGAGCGCTGGTACCCACGGGCCCCGTGAACACAGCCAAAGTAGGTCAAGGCAGGGACCCCCTTTGCAAGGCAGGTCATGTAGGCAGCCAGGCTGCACACAGATAGCGCAGACATGGACTCGGCCATGGAATAGGCCACATGAGAGCACCTCATCTCTGGGATGCGCCCATCAGGGAAGGGAACCAGCCCCAGAGTTTCTGCATGCAGCCGGCAATTACCAGCGCTCGCCTCATAGCTGAAGTTGCGAAGACCAGAGCTCAGACTCGCATAAGCACCTGGCTGGCTGTCAGGGTGGCCCAGGAGCAGCTGCACGGCCAGGGTATTCCACAGGTGACACAGGGACATGGTCTCGCAGAAGGTCCAGCTATGGGGGGCCCCATGGGGGCCGGGAAGCGGGAGCCCGGTGGATGCACAACCAGCCATGGTCCAGCTAGACAGGGAGAATAACATGATGGACAGGGGAGCATACATACACTCCAGGGCTGGGGGGGGGACTCTGAGGGGTCCCAAGGACAGGACAGGCGGCCACGGGTCGCAACATAGTATCTCAACAGTGCAAGGCGTGGGGTGCGGATCTGGCACAGCTGCATATAAAAGTGCCCAAGCAGGACGGCTATTCAGGCTGTCAAGGACACGGTGTTGCAAACAGGGAGGGGGGGGCGATGGCTGAAGGCATGCAGCTGCACAAGGAACACAGCCTCACAAGCCCCTGCATGCGTGAGGCCCCATGCGAGGACTGCAGGTGCACCCAACCACACGCCCATGCACACCAGCATCTCATTGGTAGGTCTGGCCGGCTGGGGGCGGGGCCCCGGTCCGCCCAAGCCACCACCCGGCCAGAAAAACCGTCCCCCAAATCCCGGGGTCCCCACTCCCATGGAGCGGGACAGGGCAGCCGCCTACTGGATGCACCTTGCGCTTGCAGCTGAGTGGTACCGCAACTACACCGAACAGCTGTGCCTCCTTACTGCTAAGCTGCACCTGGGTGCCTGCCTGTGGGTTTCCCTGGCCTGGAGAGCTGCAAGGGCCCGCAGGGCCCACTATGGGCACAGGAGAGCCTTGCACGGCTCAGGGCACAGAGGCTATCCGGGGCAAACCAGCAGGCTGTGAACCGGGGCAGAACCTGGCCTGCGGAGCTCTTCGAGGAGGCCGGGTGCCTCCAATGGGGGATGGAGACCATGTGCCGGGCAGCCCTGCTCGCTATGCCCATTGACAGGTGGCTATGGGTCGCTGAGCGGGCACAGGGTTGGTGGGCCAGGGCAGCCTGGAGTGCCCACTTTAGGATGGACAAACTCACCCTGCTCCGGCTCGCTGAGCTCCTTACGCCCTGGCTTGCGTGATAGCACACCCCCATGAGGACCCCCATCCCCATGGTCCAGCGGGTGGCTTAGGGGTCTGGGCCCTCGCTACACCCGACTCCTGCTGGTCCGTCTCCCAGCACTTTGGGGTAGGCCTGAGCACAGTTGACTGTGTCCTCTGGGATGTGTGCAATGCTGTGGAGGGTGTGCTCCTGGACAGGACGATCCAGCTGGTGGACCAGGAGGCTCATGATGGCAGGGTTTGCGGCTGTAGGCTTCCCCAACTGCATGGGTGCTGTGGATAACACCCAAATTGAAATCCTCCGCCCCTCCACAGGGAAGGCTGCAGAGTATGTCAACCGGCACGGGTATCACTCACTGCAGCTGCAGGTGGTTGTGCATCACCGGGGCCAGTTGATAGACATCTTCATGGGCAACTCTGACCGCAGTCATGATGCCCGGATCATGACCAATGCCATCTCCCCCTGCTATACCCGGATGTTCTAGGGGGACTTCGCTGACATGGGGATGACCTGAATTGAGGGGGTACCAATGTCCCCTTGTATCCTGGTACCCCCTCAGGCAGTGGCTAATGAAGGTCTACCCAGTATCACGCAACCCAGCGGAGATGCTATACAATACCCACCTGTGCTCCAGCAGGACCGTGGTGGAGCGAGCCTTCGAGGCCCTCAAGCAGCACTGGAGGAGCCTCGCTGGGCAGCTAGACTACACTGTGGAGACCTCAGCCCTGGTGATCGGTGACTGATGTGTGCTGCACAACATGTGCGAGACCAAGGGGGCAGCCCTGGAATGGCCTGAGCCTAACCGGTCTCCCAGCCGGGTGCCCCTGTATGTGAACGCTGAGAACCCAAGGGAGTACCATTATGCCAAGTGCATCCGGGATACCCTGGCGAGGCATATCAGCCAGGAGGCCAAGGTGTGAGGGCTGTAACAACATGGCCCAGGCCCGGGGGTTCCCTGGCCCGGCCCCTGCACGGGAGGTGGTCCGGGACCTCACCACCCACCCCTGTCGCCCAATAATGGGTACGAGAGACAATGTAGTGCACACAACATTTATTTCACCCCCGTATACATGTGCACCAGACCCCTCTCCCCCACGCCAGTCCGGCCCCACCCCTAAAGTATCCCCCACCTCACACTGCCCTTCCTCTTCCACACCTTCCACCCCATCCCCCGTGTTTCCTGGGATGCCCCCTTGAGCGCCCAGTGTTGGCTACTCAGTTCTGTGAGTTCCCCTCCCCCCCACTGTCTGTGTCCCCAGCAGTGTCCTGGGCTACCTCCTGGGCCAGCAAGTGGGGTGAAGGTTGGGCAAAGGGCAGGCCCTGGACCCATGGGCCCCCCTTAGTGACTTCACCCTCTGGAGGTCAGGGGGGACCGGGAGGCAGATGCATGACCCCTGGGGGCATGGGGGTGNGCAGCAGTCATCAGCAGGGGGCCATGGAAGCTGTCCCAGCTCTAATAGCCAGTGATACACCACCCCACAAGAGCGCTGGTACCCACGGGCCCCGTGAACACAGCCAAAGTAGGTCAAGGCAGGGACCCCCTTTGCAAGGCAGGTCATGTAGGCAGCCAGGCTGCACACAGATAGCGCAGACATGGACTCGGCCATGGAATAGGCCACATGAGAGCACCTCATCTCTGGGATGCGCCCATCAGGGAAGGGAACCAGCCCCAGAGTTTCTGCATGCAGCCGGCAATTACCAGCGCTCGCCTCATAGCTGAAGTTGCGAAGACCAGAGCTCAGACTCGCATAAGCACCTGGCTGGCTGTCAGGGTGGCCCAGGAGCAGCTGCACGGCCAGGGTATTCCACAGGTGACACAGGGACATGGTCTCGCAGAAGGTCCAGCTATGGGGGGCCCCATGGGGGCCGGGAAGCGGGAGCCCGGTGGATGCACAACCAGCCATGGTCCAGCTAGACAGGGAGAATAACATGATGGACAGGGGAGCATACATACACTCCAGGGCTGGGGGGGGGACTCTGAGGGGTCCCAAGGACAGGACAGGCGGCCACGGGTCGCAACATAGTATCTCAACAGTGCAAGGCGTGGGGTGCGGATCTGGCACAGCTGCATATAAAAGTGCCCAAGCAGGACGGCTATTCAGGCTGTCAAGGACACGGTGTTGCAAACAGGGAGGGGGGGGCGATGGCTGAAGGCATGCAGCTGCACAAGGAACACAGCCTCACAAGCCCCTGCATGCGTGAGGCCCCATGCGAGGACTGCAGGTGCACCCAACCACACGCCCATGCACACCAGCATCTCATTGGTAGGTCTGGCCGGCTGGGGGCGGGGCCCCGGTCCGCCCAAGCCACCACCCGGCCAGAAAAACCGTCCCCCAAATCCCGGGGTCCCCACTCCCATGGAGCGGGACAGGGCAGCCGCCTACTGGATGCACCTTGCGCTTGCAGCTGAGTGGTACCGCAACTACACCGAACAGCTGTGCCTCCTTACTGCTAAGCTGCACCTGGGTGCCTGCCTGTGGGTTTCCCTGGCCTGGAGAGCTGCAAGGGCCCGCAGGGCCCACTATGGGCACAGGAGAGCCTTGCACGGCTCAGGGCACAGAGGCTATCCGGGGCAAACCNATGGGCACAGGAGAGCCTTGCATGGCTCAGGGCACAGAGGCTATCCGGGGCAAACCAGCAGGCTGTGAACCGGGGCAGAACCTGGCCTGCGGAGCTCTTCGAGGAGGCCGGGTGCCTCCAATGGGGGATGGAGACCATGTGCCGGGCAGCCCTGCTCGCTATGCCCATTGACAGGTGGCTATGGGTCGCTGAGCGGGCACAGGGTTGGTGGGCCAGGGCAGCCTGGAGTGCCCACTTTAGGATGGACAAACTCACCCTGCTCCGGCTCGCTGAGCTCCTTACGCCCTGGCTTGCGTGATAGCACACCCCCATGAGGACCCCCATCCCCATGGTCCAGCGGGTGGCTTAGGGGTCTGGGCCCTCGCTACACCCGACTCCTGCTGGTCCGTCTCCCAGCACTTTGGGGTAGGCCTGAGCACAGTTGACTGTGTCCTCTGGGATGTGTGCAATGCTGTGGAGGGTGTGCTCCTGGACAGGACGATCCAGCTGGTGGACCAGGAGGCTCATGATGGCAGGGTTTGCGGCTGTAGGCTTCCCCAACTGCATGGGTGCTGTGGATAACACCCAAATTGAAATCCTCCGCCCCTCCACAGGGAAGGCTGCAGAGTATGGCTAATGAAGGTCTACCCAGTATCACGCAACCCAGCGGAGATGCTATACAATACCCACCTGTGCTCCAGCAGGACCGTGGTGGAGCGAGCCTTCGAGGCCCTCAAGCAGCACTGGAGGAGCCTCGCTGGGCAGCTAGACTACACTGTGGAGACCTCAGCCCTGGTGATCGGTGACTGATGTGTGCTGCACAACATGTGCGAGACCAAGGGGGCAGCCCTGGAATGGCCTGAGCCTAACCGGTCTCCCAGCCGGGTGCCCCTGTATGTGAACGCTGAGAACCCAAGGGAGTACCATTATGCCAAGTGCATCCGGGATACCCTGGCGAGGCATATCAGCCAGGAGGCCAAGGTGTGAGGGCTGTAACAACATGGCCCAGGCCCGGGGGTTCCCTGGCCCGGCCCCTGCACGGGAGGTGGTCCGGGACCTCACCACCCACCCCTGTCGCCCAATAATGGGTACGAGAGACAATGTAGTGCACACAACATTTATTTCACCCCCGTATACATGTGCACCAGACCCCTCTCCCCCACGCCAGTCCGGCCCCACCCCTAAAGTATCCCCCACCTCACACTGCCCTTCCTCTTCCACACCTTCCACCCCATCCCCCGTGTTTCCTGGGATGCCCCCTTGAGCGCCCAGTGTTGGCTACTCAGTTCTGTGAGTTCCCCTCCCCCCCACTGTCTGTGTCCCCAGCAGTGTCCTGGGCTACCTCCTGGGCCAGCAAGTGGGGTGAAGGTTGGGCAAAGGGCAGGCCCTGGACCCATGGGCCCCCCTTAGTGACTTCACCCTCTGGAGGTCAGGGGGGACCGGGAGGCAGATGCATGACCCCTGGGGGCATGGGGGTGGCTGGGGTGGTTGGGGATGAGGCAGGGGTGCTGAGGGGCCTGGCATGGGGCCCTGGGAAGGCAGGGTGCATGGGGGATGCCTGCCATCACATAGGCACATATGGTCAGGGCCCCAAGGGAAACGCGGGTCTGCGATTCGCAGATTTCCCATGGAATTCCCCTCCCCCCGCGGAATCTCCTGCCCCGCTTACCCCAGCGCATAATTTCCAGCCTGCGCTGGGGGGACGCAGGGCAGGAGATTCCATGAGGGGAGGGGAATGAAAAAACCCTCGGGGCTTCCCCTCCTCAGCCTCCCCAGTTGCCAGGGGGGGAGGCACCCCCTTTAGATAATTAATTAACTTACCAGTGACGGCAGCAGCAGCTGCTCCGTCCAGCGCGCTCGTACTTCCTGCTCATACTTCCTGGCCCCTCCCGATGGGGCCTCTCAGGGCGACGCAGCCAGATGACGTCATCCGGCTGCATCGCCCTGAGAGGCCCCGTTGGGAGGGGCCAGGAAGTACGAGCAGGAAGTACGAGTGCGCTGGACGGAGCAGCTGCTGCTTCCATCACTGGTAAGGCAATTCCTTTTGTTTTTCGGGGTGGGACGGAGAGTCAAGCAAGCCCCAGCAGCTGGGGAGGGCAAGCCCCGGCAGCTGGGGAGGGGAAGCCCTGAGGATTTTACCAGTGCGGGGGGAGGAGGAGGCAAGCCAAGCCCCCCCCCGCTTGGTAAATCGCGCCGAGGCGCAGAATTGGGCCCTGACTCCCGCGGAATTTAAAAAAAAATTCCGCGGAAGAATTGGGGCCCTGCATATGGTGCCCGCATGCAGGAGCAAGGAGGTCCCAATGTCATGGGACCTGTCTATTTTGGCGGAGTGCTCCCGCACCATCCCTGTGATGGTCTGCTCCAGCCGCCCAAGTGCTTCCACCTGCCTGCTGTGCTCGCGGAGCTCCTGCCTATGCTCCAGGTGCACCTTGGCCTGGAGCCTCTTGTCCCGCACCTCCACCCACTCCAGGGACCGCTCGATGGCCACCTCCATCTGGTCCACGGCTGCTATCATCCTCTCCCCTTGTTCCGCTGAGGTCCAGATGATATCCTCCACCTGGTCCTCCCTCCAGCGGTGGACCCGTCCCCGGTGCTCCCTCATGCGCTGTGCTGTGGGCACGGGCCCTGGAGACAGTGGCTGTTGGGGTTGTCCTGTAGGGTACATGAAGGTGAGTCGCCTGCCGGCCTGTGGGCTCACCCTCGGCCCCGGTATGGGACTGGGGCTCCATAGCCCTCAGGCGTGTCACCCAGCCCCTTCCCACCCCACCTCCCCAGCCCCTCCCACCACCTCTGACTGTCCCGGGATGCCCACTCAACACCCCGGTGTTCCCTCCAACCCGGACCGTGTGCCTCACCTGCTTCATCCACCAGTTGGCCAGACTCCTCGGCACTTGCCTGCTCACCCGCATAGGTCTGGTGCCAGGGTGTTCCATGCCCTGTGGGTGAGGAGGGGTATTTGTTGGTGTAGGGCTGTGCGGTTGGGCGACGGGCCCGGGGCCCCTTCCCGCCTTGCTTGTGGGGGGCTGGGGCTGGCCATGGCCCATCCATCCCCCCCTTGGCCACTACCCCTGTGGGCCTGGTCCTTCTCCCCTCACGGTCGCCCTCGATGTTGGTCTCCGATCCTTCCAAGGCCGACCCCTTGGTGTGGGACTGCTCTCCCATGTACCACTGGCTGAGCGTGATGAGGGTGCCGGCCTTGGACTCCGCCTGTCCAGCCTGGGGGTGGGTGCTCTCCAGGCTTCAGTCTGGGGGTGGTGCAGGTGCCAGAGGTCCCAGGACAGTCCTCCTGGGGGTCCAGGGCCCTGGAGCTTGTGTCTACCAGGGGGGAAGCGAGGGGAGGGGGTACCTCAGCCTGTTCCCTGCCCTGGACCACTGAGCTCCCCACGAGCCATGAGGTGGCTATTGAGCCCTTAATGTTCAGGATTCGGTCCAGGGCATCGTAGAAGGGAGTGGTCCGGGCTCCATGTCCAGACTTCCTATTGTTGTCCCTTATGGACCTTGTACCCCCTCTTCAGCTCCTTTGCCTTGGAGTGGAACTGTGCCACGGTGCGATGTTGCCACGCTGCCTCCATTTCCCACAATATGTCCTGGTAGACGTGTTCATTCCGCTGGTTGAGCACGAGTTCCAACTGGTACTCCAGGGTCCCCCAGATCCGTATGAAGTCCCGGGTCTCCTGCAGCCCCCACTGGTCTCCTCTGTGGTAGGGCTTCCTCCCTCCTCTCCCCATGGGTACTCCTCCTCCACCTCCGTCTTCATCTCCTCCACCACCTCTTCTACCACCTCCTCCTCTGCCCGGGCTGCGCCGGTGTCCTCCAGGGGCTCGTCCACCTGGGCCCTTTTCTGTGTCTGCAGGACACAGGGTGTGTGTGTTATGGTTGGGTGCAGTTCTGGCCCCTCTTGCAGCATGCCCCCTTCCCCCCCTCCCTGCTGGAAGCCCGGGCTGGTCCCCCGCCCCCCTTAGGTGCCCCTGTGGCCCCTGTCCCCCTCCCCTTGTTTCCCCTTACCCATTTCCGGGTTGCCTCCTCCCCCAGTCTGACTGATGTTCCCAGGTCGTCCTGTCCCAGCTGCTGCGGGTGTTGTCCCCCCACCTCCTCCATCCTCAGCATGACCCCCACCTCCTCCTCCTCCGCCTGCATTTCCTGCACCAGTGCCACTGCTACTGCCTCCTCCACCCTCACTCTCTCACCGACCGCTCTCTTCCACCTCCCTCCTCATTCCATCCCGCCACACTTCCCTGCTGTGGATTTCCCTTTAAATCTCCCTCCGGTGGCTGTGTTATTGCTGGTTACCTGGGAGCGACGCTGCGTGCTTTTCCCCAGCTGGGAATCATTTCCTTTGATTCTGGCCGGTAATTGCCATCCAGATGTTACTTCTTGGATATTTTCAGATGTGACGGGGCCAATTGACCCCATCACGAAACAAATCTGTTGATCCCCCACTGGGGCCACCGCGTCATGGCCCAACAGACATGCCAGGGGCTCCCAGCGGGGAATCAGGGAGGGGGCGGGGCCGCGCGGCGCAACGTGCAGCCGCACGGCCCCACCTCCCCACGGTCCTCTGCCGCCTGCCCTCCGGGGAGACAGGTGGGCGCCGTGGCCAATGCGGCCACAGCGCCCAGCTGAATTGACCACGAGCCAGAATCCCTGTGGGGATTCCATGCCGTGGCCACCGACCAGACGTGACAGCTCGGTTCATCGCAGCCGGGAATCGCCTTCACCATGCGATCACCGTCGGCCCCTCCAGTTCAGCCGATTGCATGGTGAATGTGATTCCCCGCTGCGATTAACCATGGGGAACATCTGGGGGGGAACATCTGTTCCCCCCATCAGATGTTATGCGGTCACAACCACCACAGGGAATTGACTGTGGTTGACTATGATCTCGTAACGTCTGAAAATACCCCTTGTTGTTTCCTGGTGGGAATCTCTTTTACCACGCTTTTGGGGATTGTCCGGTGGGGAGTCCAGGAAGCATGGTTGAAATTGATCTCATGTGAGTATTGACCGTGGTGAACATCTGGCGGCCGCTGAACAGACGTTCAAGGTGCTTTGGCCCTGCCGCGGGATTGAGCATGGTTCACTGTGGCTGAGCATGATCTCGTAATGTCTGAAAATAACCAAAGTAAATGAAAAATAATAACAATGAAAGCAATTTAATAATAATAATAATAATAATAATAATAATAATAATAATAATGGGGGAAAATGGAAAAATGTATTTCTGGCTATAATTTTTTTGTTTCAGATTCAATTCTGTTGAAACTTAGGACTCTTGTACCCCGAATGGAGGGCACTATGTGTACCAAATTTTGAAAAAAAGGGATAAAGATAACCTATAGAATAAGCAATTTAATGTTGTGAATTTAAGAAAAGCTGCATACACATTCCTGGGTACAACTTCTTTATCTTCCATCCAATGTTCATGGAACCTGAAAAGATTCAGTCTCCCAATCTGGAAAAATTTCAGGAAGATTGGATAAAAGGTCCTGATGTTATAAGCCATTAAGTTGAAACTACATTTCCAGGTGTAACATTTTTATATCCCATCCTGTTTTCAAGACATTTGGCAGTAACATATACCACACCTTTCCTTTCATCTCTGCAAAACTACAGGACAATTTTATAAGCAACTGAAGTTGTCCCCTTAAAGATTATTATTCCAATAAATAGCAGCACATGCAGTGCCAGTCAGAGGCAGGCACCTGGCATGGAAGGGGGAAGTGGCTGTAGGAGGGAGGATGGGGAGCAACCCAATAGACTGACAGACATACTCACTAGTGAATTAATGCATGCTTCCATGCTTCCAGCTTTACAGGACCAATCAGTGGTGGCTTCGAGGTAGACAAAGGCAGTGTCCCTGAGGCAGACATAGAAGGGACATAACTGGGACTTTGGGAATAGCATCCAAGCAATAAGGAGACATGGTTTGTTTACACATCCAGGCTGGCCAATTATAATCAAAATCACATTCTGCAGCACTATGGCAGAGGACATATGAGAATCTCTGTTTGTTCTTTCCTAAACAGATGATTCCAACTTCCCAGTAAAAACTGAGGGAGAGAAGTTGGGGTGGTCTCAGTAGAGAATGAGGATATTTGGTTGACATTTCTGCTGGCCAATTGGCAATACAAACAGATCTTCTACCACACTGGGCATTTTTACACACACCTTAAAGTTCCAGATTTTTCAATTTTTGGGGTTTACAAGTCCACAAGTAAGTTCCAGATGCATTTTTCACACACACAGTGCCCTGAGGCAGTTCCTGGAGGAATTCTTCACACAAACACTGCCCTGAGACAGCCTAAAGTAGTCACAGCTTTAAACGTGATGGGCTGCCATGGAAACCAAGTGACCACAGTTGTCTGGAACAAAGCAGTTTACCAGTACAACTTTTCTACGTAGAAGTTCTAAGAGGCAGATGTTTACGATCCGGGTGAGTGATTTAGACACACAGAAAGTTCAGGATGTAACAGCAAACATACAGGAGAAATGTGTGTGTAAAAACACCCACTGACAAGAGAATCCCTGGCATTAGCCCATTCTCTACATATGATGTGCAGGCTTATAGAATTAGGACCCTTTATCACATCTTTCCTATATTTCATTCAGAATGTGTGAGATAAAACTCTACCCAATTTCATGTACACTGGTTGGACTACAGAGATGTTACAGTCAGATATACATTTATAGTTAATTAGTTATACCACCGGGAGCCTTTATCCAAACCTTCTGAAAGTTGGCATAAACAGTAAACCTAGAGGGGGGCATAAACATGCCAAATTTCATTGACATTAGATGAGAGACAAAGACGTTAAATCCAGGAATGTATATGCAGATTTTTGGAAAATAGCATAATTCAACTGCTTATAAAATTGGATTACTTTATCCAGTCTTTGAGATTTGGTAAACATAATGCCTTCCAATGAAGGTACAATACCTCTAAGATTCACCCAAATATACAGAAAAACAAAAATGTTACAGCCAAAAATGTGATTTCCATTGAAACCAAAAGAAATTGAAAATTAAAGCAAAAACAAAAATGAAAACTCTATATTTATGAAAATGTAAGATTTAAATAACAAAACCAAAAAATGAATACTAAAAACGACATGGGTCCCTGGTGCATACCCCCAGTCTGGTATTAGGTTTTCTTGGTTTCACTGAGGTTTTTTTGCTCTTATACAATTGGAGTTTTTCCTGAGTTGGGTAATCTAGACCACATTTATTTAGGAAAAGATATGTCTCAGTTTATCATTAGGATTGGGGATTTAGATAAGCAATCTGACATACCAGCAACACACAATTATAATATTTCTTTCTTTCTTTAAATTTATTACCGCGCCCTTCCCGCCAAAGGTGGCTAAGGGTGGTTTACAATATTAAAATACAAGAATAAAACACACCACAACCCTACTCCATCCCCCAACTCCTCTCCACCCTGCCCTCCAATCTCCCCTACATCCCAACTTTCCCCAAATACCCCCAACTCACTTACTCCCTAGACCCAGCTGCCAATACCCTTGCAAATACTATGGGTTTGCACTGCCTACTAAAGGTGCTCAAGCCTGGGAAAAACAAACCTCCCTGAGGAAGGAGTTCCACAGTCATGGTGCAGCAGCCAAGAATGCCATCTGTACTGTAGAAGTCAAGTTGAAAACATGTACTTCCAGACAGGCATCACCGGCTGACCGCAAAGGCCATGATGGGACATTGTAGTCAAGGAGAACTTCCAGATTAGTGGTTCCCAAGCCATTTCTGACTTCAAAGATCAAAAACAGCTCCTTGATTTGTACCCGGAAGACATAAGAAAATAAGAAGTGCCATACTGGGTGAGACCAATAGTTCATCTAGCCCAGCATCCTGTCTCCGATAGTAGTCAATCACGGTGGCTTGGTAGAGGCACCCAACAGGTCAGTGAAAAATCTTTTTTTTTTTTTTTTTTTAAAACTTACCACCCATGAGTTTCATGGAGTGTCCCCTAGTTCTAGTACTAGCTGAGAGGGTAAATAACGGTTCCTTGTTTATTAGTCCTTGATCTCTCTGCTGCCTTCGATACTGTTGACCACTCACTCTTTCTGGATTCCCTTCACTCCCTTGGCTTTTGTGGCTCTGTCCATAACTGGTTCTCCTCCTACCTCTCTGAC
>QEPC01002494.1:2016059-2026158 GCA_003113815.1 Sphenodon punctatus
GTCCCAATACAGATCCCTGAGGCACACCACTTTTTACATCTCTCCATTGTGAAAAATGACCATTTAGCCCTACCCTTTGCTTTCTATCTTTTAACCAGTTTCTGATCCATAGTAAGACACTATCTCCTATCCCATGACTTTTTAATTTTCTCAAGAGTCTCTCATGAGGGACCTTATCAAATGCTTTCTGGAAATCCAGGTACACTATATCTACTGGGACTCCCTTGTCCACGTGCTTATTTACACCCTCAAATAATTCCAACAGGTTAGTGAGGCATGACTTACCTTTACTAAATCCATGTTGACTCTTCCCCTTTAAGCCATATTTGTCAACATGCCCTGTAATTCTTTCCTTAATGATGGTTTCCACCATTTTGCCTGGCACAGACGTCAAGCTTACTGGTCTATAGTTTCCAGGAATGCCTCTGGATCTCTTTTTAAATATTGGGGTTACATTTGCCACCCTCCAGTTCTTGGGTACAGTGGCAGATTTTAGTGACAAGTTACAAATTACTAACAGTAGGTCTGCAATTTCATATTTTAGTTCCTTCAGAACTCTGGGGTGAATGCCATCTGGCCCTAGTTACTTGTGAGTGTTAAGTTTGACAGTTTTTCCTAGAACATCCTCCAATGTCACATTGATTTGTAACAACTCTTCCAATTCCTCACTCACAAAACAAGGATCCGGCATGGGTACCTCCCCAAATCCTCTGCAGTGAAGACCGATTCAAAGAACTCATTCAGCTTCTATGCAATGTCCTTATACTCTGTGAACGCCCCTTTTACTCCCTTGTCATCTCATGGCCCAGGTGACTCGCTAGCAGGTTTCTTGCCTCTGATGTATTCGAAAAAAGTTTTTGTTGCTTGTTTTGGCCTCTTTAGCAAGGCTCCCTTCAAAATCTCTCTTGGCCTGCCTTATTAACACTTTTACATTTAGATGGCCAGTGTTTATGCTCTTTCGTACTATTTTAATTGGGGCTAGCCTTTCATTTCTTAAAGGATGCCCTTTTGGCTCTAATAACCTCCTACGCCTCCCCATTTGGCCACAGTGGAAGACGTTTGGTCTTCCTGCTTCCTTTTTAAACTTGCGGAATGCATTTAATCTGGGCTTCCAGATGGGTGCTTTTAAACATCCCCCACGCCTCTTGCAAACTTGTAGCCCTTCCAACTGTGCTTTTTATTTTATTTTTAACTAGTTTCCTCATTTTTTCATAGTCTCCCTTGTTAAAGTTAAATGCTACTTCTGCACTTTTGTTTGTCTTTCTCCCTTCAGAAATTATGTCAAATTTGATCATATTATGATCGCTATTGCCTAGTGGCTCTGCCACAGTTACTCCTTGCACCAGATCCTGCGTGCCAGATCTAGAATAGCTCCTCCTCTCGTCGGACAATATAAGGGTTTGTAGAAATCCTGAAGGAATTGCCCCTGCAGAGCAGAGGTGCTGGAGGATTTACTACATTACCTACTTGAATGACCCCCTATATGAGAATCTAAGAAATACATCGATAATGCCTCTTTTGACTTATATTTCTGTTACAATACTGCACAAAACTGGAACTATTCTTGAACAATAGGAAACCAGAATGCTGCCAGACAGTAGCTATCTTTGCTACATCTGCTGCCAAAACCTGGGCGAGATTTGTATGGATTAGTGAGTCTGGTTGCTATGTAGCAGATTTTGTGGTTGGTGCATTGATCATGTAGATACCAAGTTGGCACCACAGTAGTAAATTGCATAGTTTGCGTACATGTGTTCTCTTTATTTTTAAGTGACAAGATTTTAGTCTCACAATGTTTTTGTAGACTATTGTTAATTTTATCTTTTGTATGCCTTTGTTTTGCATGATATCTAATGATGTATGCATTTTTAATAAAAACGAAAAGCTCTGGCAGGAGGGATTCAGGGATTGGTGATTTATTGAAAGTAAGGAGAGTGGGAGAAGGCCCTGCAGGAAGTCACCAGTCCAGGGGCTGGGAGTTGATGGCAGGAAGAGGTCCCCACAGAAACTGCCTATTCCAGGGCCTCAAGAGTGCCTTACCTGAGGCTACCAGGACTGGTCTCCCTGTAGGCTCTCCTCTGACCATGGAACCTAGACCATGGCCCCTATCGGCCCTGCTTAAGGCAGAAAATATCAGTGCTTTCTGGCCCTAGCAGCAGAAACACAGCATAAGTAGTCCAGGTTTCCAGGATCTCTTCCTTCAGGATCATTTAATAAACAGAGCTTAACAAAAGTCAGGTAAAGTAACAGAAAAGACAGAGCAAAAAAAACCAGTACAAACAGGGCTTCTGATCTGAAACTGAGTTTTTTGGCAAGCATAAGCTAGATTTGATTTTCACCACCAACCACCAGGCCTGAATCAAAAAATCACAGCAAATGATGTTTCCATGAGAAACCTGCCTGTCTGAATGATAGCCACCCAAGGGCAGTGCCACACATACCATCCCCAGAAAGGGGAATCACACCGTGCAGGTTAACCTGGTCCCTATCAGGGCAACGAGCACCCACAGGACTAGTTCTCCTTTGTTAGGTTCCCCTGCAGCTCCGGGTCCATCAGCACCATAAAGGGATGGGTAGAGTGGCCCACTCAGCTAACAGACAACCAGGCGAGCGAAGCACAGAATACCCCAGAGGCTCTTAGGGACACAATCTGCACTCCCCTCTCCAAGATGGCTGTCAGCTGAAAGGGGGCATGCTAACACTTGCTTCAATGGAAGGGGTGGGGTGTGTTTTACAGCCAGGGATGGCTTCTTCCCTGGCTGTGGTTCCCATGTTTGTATGCCTGTGGCTCTCCTTTCCAGGTGGAAAAGGAGTGGAGAGAGGTTCAAAGAGCTTCCAAAGGCACCACGTACATTACTGGCACTAGATAAATAAAATAATAAAATAAATAATAATAAATTAATAGCATGTAGGTGATCATACTATTCTTGGGGGTCACCAGTGAATCTCACTGTCCCCGACCACCTGTTTATTTATATTTATTTATTTATTGGTACACTTTTACCCTGCCCCTCTCAGTACATGTGGCTCGGGGCGGCTCACAAAATTCATAATAAAAACAGTATAAATATAAAATATATTAAAACTCTAATAATGTGTAAAATAAAACCCACAGTGCAACCCCCTCCCCCCCAATTTACCCTGACATACCCATGCCACCCTCCCCTCCTCCCTCGCCAAATGCCTGGCAGAAAAGTCGGTCTTACAATTTCGTCAGAAGGCGAGAAGATTCAGGCTGAGGTGAACCTCTACCAGAAGGGAGTTCCAAAGCAATGATGTGGCTGCTGAGAACTCCCTCCTATCTGTCACAACCCATCAGTAACACGGGACTTCCAGGAGGGCACCTCCGAACAACTGCAGGGGTCTCCCAGGGGTTGAGGTGATCACTCAGATAATTAGGGCCTACACCATGAAGGGCTTTAAATGTCAATACCAACTCCTTGAATTGGACCCAGAAGACAATAGGCAGCCAGTGCAGTGCTTGGAGCACTGCTTGGAGCACCAGTGGAGCACTTGGAGCACTCCTGGCAGCCCATCCCAGTAAGGAGACAGGCTGCCGCATTCTGCACTAGCTGCAGCTTCCGAACTGCCATCATGGGCAGCCCGACATAGAGCACATTGCAATAGTCTAGCCTTGAGGTGACAAATGCATGGATGATAGTGGCGAGATCGGCGTCTAAGACATATGGACAAAGCCTTTTCACCAGGTGTAATTGGCAAAAGGCACCCCTGACCACAGGCAACACCTGAGAATCCAGTCATATTTGTGACTCCCGGGGCACCCCTAGCTTCTGCCTAGATAGAACCAAAGGAGGAAGGACATCTACAATAATTGGGGAGACCTCTTCACCCAGATCACCCATCCCACCAAGTAGCATCACCTCTGTCTTATCAGGATTGAGCTTCAATCAGCTTGAACTCATCCAATCCCCCACAGTGGCCCAGCACCAAAACAGCAAGGAGACAACAGGGCCCAGGTCAGATGAAAATGACAGATACAGCTGCGTGTCGTCTGCATAGTGACAGCAGCGGACCCCCCAGTTGTGCACAACTTCCCCAAGCAGCTTCATATACATGTTAAACAAGAGAGGAGACAGAATGAAATACAGTTCCTTAGCACAACCTGCTGGGATCTCTCTGCGAGGTAGGAACAGTACTGTCCACCCCCACCAGGTCCTGAAGACGAGTCACCAGCAACAGCAACTCATGGTTAACACTGTCAAAAGCCGCCGACAGATCTAGTAGGACTAACAGGGTCATATTTTTATTTTATTTATTTATTTAGCAAATTTATACCCCGCCCCCTCCTGCACCGCAGCTCGGGGCGGCTTCCAACAATCACAATAAAACATTTAAAATTCATTTTAAAATATTAAATATAAAATATACCATATAAAACATATAAAACAGGGCTAGAATAATAATAAATAAATGGGTGGGGGACTAAAATCATCCCTCCCCACCATCCCTCCCAAAGGCCTGGGCCTGGGCAGACATATAACCCTTTTCCAACTCTATGAGGAGGTCATCAACCAAGGCCACAAGTGCTGTCTCTGTGCCGTAACCCGGGTGAAAGCCAGACTGCATGGGATCAAGAAAACGGATGCCATCCAAATGAGCCTGAGGCTGGAGCTGATGAGCCACTACCCATTCAATAACCTCTCCTAAAAAAGGGAAGGTTAGAGACATATCGGTAGCTGGCCAGGACATCAACGTCAAGTGATGGCTTTTTGAGAAGGGGCCAAACCACAGCCTCCTTCAAGCAACCTGGCACCCTCCCCTCCCCTCCCAAAGGGAGGCATTTATAACCCCACCAGGCCCGGCCCCACTGTGTCCCTGGTAGCTTTTACCAACCAGGATGGGCAAGGATCTAATTCACAAGTTGTGGCTCGAACAGATCCCAGCACATTGGCTGCATCAGCAGGTGTCACCAAATGAAAATCATCCCATAAAGTATGACCAGACAAGGCATTCCTAACCTCTGGCTCTGCCACTACCTCCAAAGTGGCGGAGTCGAAGTTGTGCTCAATGCGAGCGATTTTGTCGACAAAGTACTTCAAAAACATGTCACAAAAACATGAGCTGTGACAGTCAATGAATCCAGTTCCAGGCAGAGACAGGCAGAACTGGCCAGACCTCTCACCAACTGGAACACCTCTGTTGGATGTGACTGAGCAGAAGCAATGAGTACAGGAAAGAACCACTTTTTTGCTGCTCTCATCATGACGGCATAGGACTTAAAAAAAACTCTATGCCACAAGTGATCATCTTCGGAGCAAGTGCAGCTTCACCGGCACTCTGACCACCTCCCCTCATGCTTCAGACATCCTAGGCCATCCATTAACCACAGGGACCTGCAGAGCTGACTCACTGGGATTGGATGCCTAGAAGCCACCCAATTGATGCTCTCAACCATCCAGGCATTCCACAAGGCCGCGAGATCATCAATGGAGTGGCCATCGAGGTCAACAAGTATCTCCCTAGAGCATTCTGGAACCCTCTAGTTTCATTAATCTCCTGGGACAGACCATCCGAACTGGTTTTGCACCAGTCATGTAGGTGCGGTAGGAAGGCGGTTTGCAGGAGATAATGGTCCGACCATGGCAAGGATGAACATACTACACCCTAAATCATAAAATCATCAAAATCCCCTCAAGGTCAGTGCAGAAAACCAAGTCCAGTGTGTTCCCCTGCTCTTATGTCAGGCCCCTCACCATCTGGGACAGCCTCATGGTTGCCATGGTGGCCATGAAATCCTGCTCCACCCCTTGCAATCCCACCTTAGCATGGATATTGAAGTTCCCCAAGAAAATAAGCCTGGGGACCTCAAGACCAGGTATGAGATGAGTGCTGCTAGAGCAGACAGGGGTGTTACTGTGCAGTGGGGTGCCCAGTACACCATCTGAATCCCCAACCTGTTCCTGGCTGAACCATCTGGTCCGTTCCCAGCCAAATTAATCACAAGGTGAGGGCACTCTATCCCAGACTCTGTCTGCACTGAATATCTCTGTGCAATCAATCCATCCCTAAAAATAATAGCTACGCCCCTCCCCCCCCTGGCCTGGGCTGGTGCTGGACGGCGTACCCAGACGGAACAAGCTCCGCCAAAATTGGGTAGGAGCATTCGTCCAGCCAGGTCTCTGTCAAACACATGAGGTCAGCTGCCCACTCCACAATGGCATTGTGTATCTCAAAAGATTTATTGCAGACCAACCTCACATTACACAGCACAAGCAACAGATCTGGGTCTTCTGAGACCACAATCACCCAGTTATCTGAGCCAAGGGGGAACACATGAGGGACTGGTCCCAAGCACTAATTCCTCTGCTCATATCGACATCTCCCCCCTCCCAAGGCCACAATTCCCCCACCCCATCACAACCCCTATTGCTGCTGCCCCTCCCCCCAGGGTAGAACTACCAGCTCACCTCCTGACAGGCTCTCTGCCAGGATGGCAGGGGTAGGACCCCACACCCCCATATTCCCACCCCACACAAATGTTCCCATGTACCCACCTCTCACAGGAGAACTCCAAACCCCCTTCCTATGTGCCCTCCACCCTCTCACAGGGGATTCCCAACCCCTCCCACTACTCCCACCATCAGGTAAACCAAGCCCACTTCTCTCACCAACGGCCTAGGACCTACAACTCCCACACCCTGACACACCCAATACAACCCATACCCCTTCCACCACACGAAAGCCCAGCACAAATTTAAGTATGTCATTGTCAGTCTACCACTACTAACAAATAAAAAAAAACCTAACCACTAGTCCCCCACTGGGCAGCAGGCTACTTTTATCCCCTTCTAGCCCCAGAGTTACAGAAACCCCGCTGGAGAGCCCTGGCACCACCCACTCTCCTCCTATTAGGGGGGAGGGAAGTAGAATGTCAACTGGGGGACCAGGGCAAAGTGTCCTCTGGGCATGGGATGGCCCTTGGGGGGCTCCCAGACCAGGCAGAGAAAAACAACCACAGGAGCAAGGTGGGAAGCAGCAACGGCAGAATTCCTTCAGGTTTGGCTTGCTATCCAACACCCTGCCATAGAACAGCCTCAAAATGGCCAGCGCCCTTCAGGCTGTGCCTCTGGAAAGCCACAGACCAGAAATGCCTGTAGCAGGGGGAAGGGGATGATGAATGATCGGGTGTGGCAGCTCTTTCACAGCACAGCAGCCAGCAATCCTTCTTTCTCTGGCAAGCCACAGCTCAGAAATACCTGTAGCAGGGGGAAGGGGATGATAATGATCAGGTGTGCCAGCTCTTGCATGGCACAGCACCTAGCACACCTAGGGAAAGTGAGATTGCTAGAACGGCTGCCCAGCTGTCAGGTGGCCCTGGGGGGAAGGGCCTGCTAGTGCCATATGTAGCAGCTGGTGGAAGCCCATGAAATGTGAGCAAGGAGCTTCCCCTTTGAAGAGCTCCCATCCCAACCCTGCCCATGGGGGTGGTAGCGGTGTGGGGGCTCCACAGATTGAACATGGGTTCTGGCTGCTTCCCCTTCCTGTGTGTTAACACCCAAATGTACACTTGATGCATAGTGCAAGTTGGGAAGCCAGTTGCAGGATGCACCCCACTTCTGGTTGAGCTAGCACATATCCTTCAGAAAGACATTTTCTAATCCTGCTGTTTTCTAGGCATGCTATTGGGAACAGATAGGATTCTTTAGCTGCTATGAAGACACAATTGATTTTAAAGGAGCTTATTATGAATTGGAGAAAATATACAAAAATGAGACAACAAACGTGCTCTCAGCAAAAAGTATCCTTTCAGTTATGGTAAATTGCATTTAATAAGAGTGAAGCTCAGTGTTTCAGCAAACCTTTGAGGCAAATGCTTAAACACAACACCCAGAAACAATATTTTCCAGTTAAAGTTCATGTTCCTTGAAGGTTTTTGTTATGAAATGCTTTGCTGCATTATATTACTCTGATAAATTCAATTCTCTATTAAGATTCAATCTCTATGTCTGGCAAGATGTTGTGGCAGATAGTAAATGCAGAAATCAGACAGAAGAGTTTGCATGTAGTCACAGCTCTTTGAATATATTAGGCACTGTGCATTAATCACTTTGGCTGCCTAGCTGTTGCACTGAACAAGTGCTATGAAACTGACTACTGTATGTATTGGTCTGCAGGTTAATATTTAATAACTAAGGCACCCCAGGCACTAGCAGTTGGGGAACTTTTTATCACTTTGCTAAAGTGACATCAACTTTGCCAGTAAGTATTTCAAAAATGCAAAAGAATTTTCTCATGAGGAATTGTACCGTCCAAGAGGGAACTTTGCAGCAAAAGATTGGAAATGCAGAGTACAGTTTTAGAACTGGGTGCGAGACGAGACTCTCACAGGGCAGATTAATGGAAGCTATTCATTTTTTTCTTTTCCTCCGGTGAAGACTTATTGCCATTACGACATTTGTAGCCTTACTGACTCTGTCACAGTCTGGTACTGAAGTTTCAATCATCTTAAACGGACCCATTTCCCCCAGGTTTCTGTCTATATTCGGGCGATAGTTGCTAGACAAAACACAAAAAATGGTGCTTAATGTACAGGAAGCACTTAGGGTAAATCTGGGAGGTTTCTGCCATATAAGACCTGTATATTGATTAACAACAGCAGGTTCTGGTAAGAAAATTGGGAATGATTCTAAGCAGTAGAACATGATCAAAGCTGCATGTCGTCATGGAGACTATTCAAAAAAGGGGGGCCATGAGTACAAAACTCACTAATATGAAGTGCTCAAGATCTGGCATCAAATAGAGAAAATAACCCTCCGGCAAGCAATTGACTTCCAGGACATTTAGTACCAGATAATTGTTTACTACCAGAAAAATGTGAACAGCTTTGTTTTACAATGTACTTCTAAGACATTTTTTAAAAAAATGTATAAAGGCTTCTCAGAAGATATTCCTTGTATGAGAATCTCAATGGACAGGAGAATGAGGATTTGGGGCTTTTAAGAAGAATGATACTGTGAAACCACAGCATATAAGGATCTATCAGAAGAAAGTTGGCTGAAGGTAAAAAGCCTTGCAAGCGTTTGTGTTCATTAAAGAGAGGTTTTCCATAATCAAGCTCAATCATATACTGATTACGCAGCAATTTAGCAGTAGGCGTGCAAAGCAGCAATTTCTGTCGTACCCACACTTTCTCCATCATGTCACTGCTTATAAGGGAATAATGTTTGGGGGCTGAATTTTTTTTATAATTCTATTTTCAGAACAAATTGAAGAACTATTAATTCATGTTGATAGTCTTAGCTGAGAAATAAAGCCTTTAAAAAACGTTCAGCTATCACCAATCATACGCATGCTGAAAATAGCTATGCTGCTCTCCTATACAGTTGAATAAATGGTACCTGACAATAAAAAGGCAGCTAATAAAACAATGGTTTTGAGCTAATGGGAGGTGACTATAGTTCAGACAAGCAATCTGGCAGCCAAGTCTAGAAGGGTGACTAGAGCTGCTAAGTAAAAATGTTTTCTTGCTTGTTGCTTAGAAGAGATGATGTGGATGTTGCAGTTGAACACATTGTTACTCACAGATGAAAGGAAGCTACAGGCACAGAATTTTGTGTTAAACTGGCTGCAGTTCTTTATTAACCATAAAATTGACAGTCTGGGTAAAAACATGGAAGGAGTAAACAAAACAAACCAGAACCATACTTCTCCAACCAACATGACCAGTGCATCAGCTCACAGATTCTGAATGAATTCTCCCAATTCATTCCCATTCCATCCATCTGGACTTACTATATTGGAGTTCTGAGGAAGGAGTGATGTTTCCTAGGGATGGGCGAATGCGGTTTGGCAGTTCGGAGTTCAGCCTGAACTCGGCCTGTTCAGACGACCGAACTCAAACCCGAACGCGAACATACCGAACAAACCGAACACCGAACAGCGAAATGGCCGAACAGTTCGGTCAGTTCGGATTGCGTTCGGGTGAGTTCGGGTGGCAAAAAAAGGTTCACTGGAAGGTCAAACATGACAGGGAGGTGTCATTCACTGAGGAGCAGACTTCCAGGCACCAGGGGTGGAGAGGCTTGCAAGAAACGAAACTAATTATCTGCCTCCCCCCTTCCCAACACCTTCTGAGCTA
>QEPC01002494.1:2026378-2039757 GCA_003113815.1 Sphenodon punctatus
GGGATAGATAGATAGATAGATAGATAGATAGATAGATAGATAGATGGTTGTAGGAGTTAGCTTAGTGATAGAGATAGCGTTAGTGATTTAGTTTTAGTGTTTGCAGGAGTAGGTCTGTGTACTTATTAGATAATCCATTTAGTTCATAGCATTTAGAATAGTTAATAGCAGTTAGATTTAGTGTAGATATATATATATAATATTAAATTAAAAAAATAAATTCAAAAACCCCATAGAAAAACAAAAAAACCAAAGAAAAAACAAAAGAAAACCATATAAAACCCAATAAAAAACCAAAAAACCATATAAAAAACACAAAAACACCCATAACAACATTCCCCAAACGGCCGAACGGCTGAACTGAACAGCCGAATGGCCTAACCGAACGGCCTGTTCAGATGACCGAACCGAACAGCTGAACCCGAACTCGGCGAACTAGCTGAACAGATGAACCGAATGCAGCTGGACTGAACTGCCAAACTGAACGGACGAACCGAACGCAGCCAAACCGAATGGCCAAACCTGATCCGCGATCAGTTCGCCCATCTCTAATGTTTCCTGCACTAACTAGGGACAGCATGTATCCTGCTTAGTAGCCCAGACCAATTCCCACCCCCCAGGTTGGATGAAACAATGGGTTGCTTATCCCCTAATTGACTCCCATTTCCCTGACCTCAAAAGGAGGTTCCCTAACATTTTGAGTTCTGTTTCATTCCATGTTTTGTTTCCATTTCGGAAGCTCTCTTTTTCCATTGGCACCAGACTACCACCACTAGAGTAGCCACCCTAGGCTTGACATGCTCACTCCCCAGGAACCCTTAATTCTAGGGATGTGCTTTTTCATTTTCGTTTTCATTTTTTGTTATTAAAAACTGTTGGTTTTGTTATCATTATTAATGAAATTTTGTTTTTTATCAGTGTCATTATCGGTATTTACTGTATAATGCTAATATATATCATTTAAAAAGCCTAGTATGTATGTACTAACATCTATCTATCTAAATATGGACAGGGGGAGACAGGGGAAGGGGAAAGGGGAAAAAACCCTATAGGATATAGCTATATAATCTCTACCTATATTATCTGTATCTGTAATCTATGCCTATCTACCTGTTTTATATATCTAAACCTATATTTTTCGCTATATATGTACAGGGGGAGACAGATGGGGAAAGTAAAAGGTAAAATAAAGGGTATAGGAAAGGTAAGGTATAAGGTAAGGTAAAGGAAAGGTAAGGCAAGGTATAACACTGAGGGCTTGGGAAGATTTTTAGTGAAAGCAGCACCAGAGTTATGTAAATGCAACCTGACACCTCAAGAGCTAACACAGAAAAAGAGTCAAACAGCCTGCCCTGCAACATAAAGGGTTGCAGTGCCCTCCTCAGGGCCCCCATGATTGGTTCTGGGAGGCAGGAGGCATTGAGCAATCACAGGGCGCCATGCAACTGCTTGGGATCTGCTTGCGCTGCTCATTAGCCAGCGATTACATCCATCAGGTCCTTCCCCTCCCATCACAGGCCCAGTTCAAGAGTTCAACACTGTTATAGCTCTGAGATGTCTGCTCCCTCCTCCCCGCTCCACATTTGCCTCCAAAAAACACCTGCCAAGCAATAACAAAATCAATAATGACTTTCATTATTGTTATTGACTTTGTTATTTATCTTCATTATCATTATCAATATAACAAAAGCAAAGTGCACACTCTTACTTAATTCCCCAGACTGCCATTCAACCAGTTTCTCCAAGCTTTCCTATATGTCACTCAAATATAAGTCCATCCTCAATTGCAACAGATACATTCCATCTTTGCAGTACAGCTCAGATTATAGTCAGCTGATAGTTCCATGTTGTAGCCAAACACCTCCGTTTATGTCAATAAATTGTTTCACTTTCCTATTTACTCTTTTTTTGAGATCTATCAACCCAATACGGGTTCACCACTGCCCTCCAGACCTGCATTTGTAAGAGCTGTGTAAAGACCAAAACAACACCTTGGAAGATTTCCTGCAATCGCTGCTAGTCCTTTCTGATCATGGTAGATAGGTCAAAAACCTTTGTCCCTACAAAAATCATTCTCCCCCAGGTGCAGATTAGAACTATTATGTCTGGCTGAGTCCTCACCTGAAACTCCAATACCATTGCTATGAGTTGTGCCTGCAACATTCCCTTTTTCCCACTCCAGAATATTTTTAGTTTGGCGCTTAAGCCAAGCAGTAAGCCCCAGCTGGTATGTCTGGCTGTGTCCACTGCCCGATAGAGAAAGCCATGCCCCAAGATCCACACCAGCTTCTGTGATACTGCCCTCTTTGCTCCTGGAACAAATATGCAAAACATGTTAGTTGACATTGAACCAATTTGTGGACAATAAGAAACCTTACTCCAGTAACCCCCAATTTTCCTCTGAGAAGGGGGGTGATTGCACCTACTGGTCAGAAGAGAGTAACTGTAAAAGTAGAAGGCTCCAGATCGCTATCAACCCACTGCCTGGATATCGCTTTTGCAAAAACTGGTAGCCATTGCTTATATATATATATATATATATATATATATATATATATATATATATATATATATATATATATTTATTTATTTATTTATTTATATAATTTTTATTTATTAAAACATTTTTATCTCACCTCTCCTGCTCCAGGCAGCTTGGGGTGGCTTAAAATACAGGAAACAAATATAAAAATTCAAAGTAACACATTTAAAACACATTAACACATTAAAAAGGAAAGCACTAAACAATAAACCCTCCCCCTTCCCTAACCCACTCCAGCCTACACCCCATCTCCCTCCCATCCTACCCTACACCCCATCTCGGTTGCCAAAATCCAGGCACAACAGCCAGGCTTTACAGATACGACGGAAGGAGGGGAGACCTGGGGCCAACCAGGCCTCCATTGGGAGGGAATTCCACAGCCTAAGTGCGGCCACTGAGAACGCAATCTCTATTGTGGCCACATGGGCCACACAGGGGACCTCGAGAAGGGCATTCCCAGCGGACCACAGAGGCTGCTCAAGAGCATGGGGAGCGAGGTGGTTGACCCCTCCCCGTAAAGAGACTAGTTGCAGGGGACTGCATTCTGCACTAGCTGCAGTCTCCAGACCATCACCATAGGTAGCCCCACGTAGAGCACATTGCAATAGTCCAATCTTGAGGTAATGAAAGCATGGATGATGGTGACCAGGTCACTCTCTGAAACATATGTCCAAAGCCATCACACCAGATGTAATTGGTGAAATGCATTCCTCACCATAACTCCCACCTGGAAATCTAGGCAGAGCTGTGGATCAAGGAGCAAGGCCAGACTCCGTACCTGGATACCAGCAAAGGACTGATCCCATCAATGATGTGAACCACCACATCCACTGTTCTCCCCACCACCATCACCTCCATCTTGTCGGGATTCTACTTTAGTCAGCTTGCCCTCATCTAATCCCCAACTGCCACCAGACATCAGGTAAGCACCGAGACTGCCAAGTCTGGGTCAGATGAAAATGAGAGGTATCAGCATATTGATGACACCGCACCCCATACCGTCCCATGACCTTGCCAAGTGGCTGCATATACACGCTGAACAAGAGCAGTGACAGGATAGAACCTTGCGGGACACTTGTGCGCACACAACCCAAAGGAACCAGGCAGACACAAGTATACTTTTATGGGCATTGACCGCGACTTTATTAAACAGTAAACATCAATAAACAGACACCCAGATGAGGGCATAAACCTGTGTTATAACAGCAGGACCATGCTTTTTAACCAAAAGTGGGGGCCAGGCTTTCCCACCAGGTCACCCTCCTCCCAAAAGGGAGGGGAAGCAGGGCCCCCCCAACCCAGCTGTGCATAGCCTGAAGTTGGGGGTTCCTTGCCACCGCTCACATGCCTTACCACCACCCCCAAATCGGCCAAGTGGGGGTGTTCCATGCAGCTCTAGGCTCCTTTACCCCACACAGGTATGCCTCAGGTGCTGCTTCAGTCCCCCAGCCACATCAGCCAACCAGATATGGTTGCCCTTTGTTGACAGATGGACCCCGTCCTCCAAAAAGAGGCCTGGGACTCGGGACGAGATCCACCCATGGTGGATCCTAAAACCTCACCACGCTCCATATGGCCCTATTGACCTTCCACTTTGCTCTCTCAATCTTTCCTGGCTGTGATGAATAATGACAACTTCTGCGCTCCAGCATGTCAGACCTCCCGATGGATGTGCTTGGCCAAGTGGTGTGAAGCAGGGACAAGGTGGCACAAATTCAGCCTGTGAGCTGGAACGCGGGCTCAAGGCCAAGGTCATTCTCCCCAAGGTGAATGATCAGGAAGTCCGGATGGGAGGGGTTATCAGATGCCCTCCTTAACAGGACACTCAGTAATCTGTCCCAACGAATGCATCCGATCCCGATCCAGGTCAAACGTGCCCTTGGGTACAGACCAAGATGTTGGCCAAGTCCAGAGGAGGCTGCTTGTGTGTCTGCCTGCTGAACAATACTATGGCCACATATTCAGACCTCGATAGGTCTCTCATAACCTGCTGGAGATACATACAGTTAGTGAATGGTACTGCGTGGGGGGATCAGCCCAACAATTCCCTCAGAGTTCTGATGTATGCTCGATAAGCATTTGACCTCCACTGCCCCAGTTCCTGAATCTGGGAGGTTGGGATCCCCACAATTGAGGCCATGGAGGCAGCCCCTATGCAGAAGGAATGCGAGCCAAATGCCATGGGCTCAAGACCCAATCTGCTTAGGCATTTTTGGAACATGGCCATAAACTGAAACTTAGTCAGGAAGACCCCATCCGCATGCATAAACAAAGGGCCAGGTCTGCCCATCCTCAAGGGTAAATATTCTCCAAGGGCTGCCATTGGACAGATAGATGTGACTGGTGTAGGTGCCAGTGACAAAAATTGCCCCCTCCCCCATCAAGCTAAAATCCTAACAACCCACCGCTCCAATTTAACATCCCCTACAGCTAAAGCACGACCCGAAGAGTCAAGCTTAGAGGAGGCCATGAGTTCACTTATGTGGAGGGCCACAAAAAAGGCTGTGACAAAGGCTGCCCTGAACAACATAACCTCAGAGCTGCCAGAACAGACTACAGGCAGTATCTCCGAGATCTGCGCTAGGAGGTTTACGGAAACTGGGAGATGCTTGTTGGACCTAAAACTTCCCCCCCTTGCCCACCCTTCCAGGGCCCTCCTTAACTGGAAGCCAGTGCATGGATCAGTGAACCCGTTAGCTTTACTAAAAAATGTTATGATGGCCAGCCTATTCCTAATAGTCCTCGCTGCCAGCCCGCTATGATGTAGGTCTGTAGCAAAAAGCTTAACGAAATCAGAAGGGATGGACCATTGTCCCTCAATGCCATGCTCAGCTAGATACTCCCTGAAATCTTCAAAGCTCCTCTGGTAGGCACACCAAGTTCCCACCGTGACCGATGCCCACACGCCATAATCTAAGAGCCTGTCCCCAGAATCCACAAGGCCTCAGGAATCGCTTCCATATCTGGGTTGGCACCAGGAGTCAAATAAATGAATCTCTTGATCTGAAAGCGAGAGAGAGCATCTGTAATTTCATTCTGCACACCAGGCATGTAACGTGCTTTGAAGGACATGTTCAGGTCCAAGAACTGCAACACCAGCCACCTGAAAAGGGACATGACCCTGGGACATCTATAAGATTGGGAATTAATGACAGACACCACTGCCTGGTTATCAGTCCAGAACCGGACGTGTGCATCCCTGAATTCATTGTCCCAAAGTGCAACGACCACCAAAATGGCAAAGAGCTCCAGGAAAGTGATATCCTATAGAATACCCAACTCCCCCCAAATGGTAGGCCAATGTTGGGCACACCAGCGACCCCTGAAGAATACCCCAAAACTGATCCCACCAGCAGCATC
This sequence comes from Sphenodon punctatus, assembly GCA_003113815.1. NCBI lineage: Eukaryota > Metazoa > Chordata > Lepidosauria > Sphenodontia > Sphenodontidae > Sphenodon > Sphenodon punctatus. The sequence continues at coordinate 2,032,281 of QEPC01002494.1, forward strand.
TGATACTACCTGCAGGTCGGCCTCAAGGAGGAGCACGTCCCTCCAAAGCGACACTCCATTAAACTGTTCCAGGAAAACCTGCCAAACCTTCAAATCCTCCCGCATCCCCTTGTTGATCCTGATATGATGATGTGGTGAGCGAGTGCCAGCCGTGGCTCTGGTCCACTGAGCGCTGAAAGCCATACCTGGCACAACCACCTTGCATGCGAAATTAAGGTGACCTAGCAGCTTCTGAAGATCCCTGAGGGTGACTTTTTCCTTGATCGTGAATTCCCCCAACATCTGATGGAGCCTCGTCAGCTTGTCCCATGGGAGGCTAGAGGTACAGGCAATGGTGTCAATTTCAACGCCCAGGAACATCAATTTTGTAGTTGGCCCCTCAGTTTTTCCCACTGCCAGTGGTACCCCAAGCTCCTGGGCAAGGTGAACGAAGGTCACCATCAAATGTGCGCACTCACCTGTGTCCCCCTTCCCTGTGAACAAAAAGTAAATCAGATATTTAGACACCGATGGGAACCCTATCCTGACCTTGATTGCCCATCCCAGAAGAGAAATGAACCTTTTGAACACCACACAGGAGATGGAACAACCATGGGCAAGACTTTATTGTAAAAATATTGACCCTGAAATGTGAAACCCAGCAAATCAAAATCCTTTGGTGACACCGGGAGCTAACTGAAAGCTGACTTGATGTCACATTTGCCCAACAGGGCCCCACGGCCACACACCATGACCATGCGTACAGCAGAGTCAAAGGACATGTACTCCCCCGAGCAAAGCTCAGGGGCAATAGCATCATTCACTGACCCGCCCCTGGAATATGAGAGGTGGTGGATCAGCCTGTACTCACCAGGATCCTTCTTGGGTACTATTCCCACCAGCGAGCAGCGCATCACTGGGAAAGGAGGGAAGTCAAAGGGACCTGCTACCCTACCTGCTGAAATTCCTTTTTTAATTTTATCCCAAACTATCCCCTCCATACCCTTGATGGACTTTAAATTCCTGGTCCGTTGATGCTCCCTAATCCTCATGCATGTAATGTGAAAACCCCATGAAAACCCCTCCAAGAGGTAAGATGCATCCTCCCGGTTAGGGTAGCACCTTAGAAGGGAGGCCGGGGGGGAAGCTTAATTGGGCTGATGGCCAGATGAGGGTCCCGTAACCTCACCTCCTTGCCTGGGGGGATCCTGAGTATCCTACCTGAAGGGACCTTGGGGTCCCCTAGACCTACCGGTGTCAAACCTCCCCCTGGGACAGGAAAAGGAAGCATGCCCACCCCCACAGTGAGTGCAGGCATGGAGAAATCTACAGTACAACCTCGAGCAGTGGCTTCTGTTAAATGCAAAGCAGACAGGCTTTCCCTGGGTCTGCTTTTGAGGCCCTGGCAGAAGAATCCCACTGGCTGTGCGGATCCCTGCCACTGGCCTATGCGGGGCCATAATTTGGGTGAGTGAATTGTACTCCACTAGATCCCAGCGAGCATGAGGATTGGATGCTGCCATGCGCCGAAACTGCTCATCGTACTCCAGCCATGTTGTCCCCCCAAAATCCAGATAGGCTTTCTGGATTATGGCGAATACAGGGACAGCTGCTAGGCCCATGCTGGGAACCTGTATGACACCACCCCCATATATATAAGCCAAGCCCCCAACCAATTATCCCATGTTTTGGCAACATGGGGCCTCCTCCGTTTCTGCTTATCCCCTTTATCCCCGTTTATGTCATCATCATTAGGTACTTCACCATGTATTAACATAAAAATGTCAATAAACTTGCCCCTCCAAATTCTTTCCCTCATTGCCTCTGCTAAATGCACCCCCAGGAGATAAAATAGGGCAGCAAAACTGAATGCAAATGGGTTAATACCCTGGGTGCGCCCCCGCCATCGGAACCTGAGCCTGTACTGCTCCCACATCCCACACCAGCAGAGCTGCATCAGGACAAATAGCCAATGTTGCCATCTTCTCCCAGTACCAAAGGGAACCCTTATCCCCAGCCCCAGCATGTGTAGATATACCTCACATTCCAATGTTGGGGGAACAACAGCCTGTGCAGCTATTGCGTCCCCAACTCAGTTACCTTGTCCCACCACAGCTGATCCATCATAACCAACTGCTGGTTTGAGTAGCGTTGCTGGAAGATCCACTGCACTACTTGTCACTGCATCCATCTGTGGTTACCCTGGATTACTGGCTGCCGATGTTCCTTGTGTCCCCCGCACAGGGCCACCGGTGCCTACAGTGGAGCACATAACTGGCCCCACCACTCTCGAGCGCTTGGGGTATGGGAGCTGAAAACTGTCAGAGGCCCCCGTGTCTGCCTGCATGGCCTGCACAATGTGCAGGGTAATGGCCAACATGGATGACAAGACATTCATGCAAAAGCGGGCCTCATCATCGCCCCCCCCCCCGCGGTACTGCGGCCAACGGGCTTGGGGCAGCATCTGCCCCTGGCACCCTGGCCCCAGCATCCCTGCCACTTCACGGTGGCTGGGTCCCCATTGCCCGAGCACCCCTGATGCCCTCAACCTGTTTCTGCTTGTTTTTGTTAGCCATATCTTCTGCTCCAAAATAAAGGAGAGACAACTGTTAATCAAGTTCTCATTAACACCGAGTGGCAACTGCACCCAAGACCCAGATCCCCGAGTGAGTTCCTGGCTATGACATCCTGGACTCAGGACATCAGTCAAGTTTCTGGCTCAGGCCACGCTCCCAATAGGCCTCCCACCCAAAGCTATGGGAAGGGGGGTGGGGGTGCTCCGCAAGCTCCTTAAAAAGAGGGGATACTGGGATGGGGCAATATACCTCACCTGGGGGGGCACAGCACCCCCCCAGTAAGCCCCCAAAGAACGTCCACCAGGGAGACGATGCTATGCCGCATATGAGAGGGCGTGGGGGGGCACAAATGACCCCCCCCAGTAGAACCCACGCCCTCTGGCTTCCTGAGCTGGGGGCATTTTGTTTGGTTGGTTTTTCTTTTACTTTTTTGCCAGGGAGGTGAAATTATGCCCCCACGTGGAAGGGGGGGAAACAATAACTCCCACAGCATTCCCTGAAGAATCCCGCCCCAATCCCCACAGGAAACGAGGAGGGAAAACGCATGAAGGGGGCCCCACCAGTGCACAACCACGTTCCCCTCCTTGCCTCAGAACAACACCCCCAAACCTGCACCACTAGGGATGGGCGAACACGGTTCAGAAGTTCGGAGTTCGGATCAAACTCAACCAGTTCGGTCGACCGAACAGAATTTCCAAACCTAACTCAATTTTTGAACCGAACTGAACCGAATTTCCGAACTCGGTTCTGTTCGCCCATGCCTATAAGAGAATATTCTTTTTAGTTCAATGGGATTTGACTTTCCAAACTCTGTTAGGAAGTTCAGAAGTTCGGACCGAACTCAAATAGTTCGGTCAACCAAACTGAACTTGATTTTCGAACTAAACCGAATTTCCAAACTCGGTTCTGTTCATCCATCCCTATGCACCACCAGGATGAGGGGCAGCCCGGGGGAGGTGGGGGGGAGAGAAGCACGCTACCAGCATACACTGGGGGTGGGGGCGGATCATTGCTACCGCCTCCCCAACCCAACAAGCCCCACACCGGTGCTGAAAGGAGATGAAAATCCTGATCTGGCACCTCCAACCCTCCACCCCAAGCCACCCAGTGGGGGAAACAGTGGCGGTTTCTTTTTTTCTTCTTCTTTTTTTGATCCAAAGGTCCCGGCGCAGGAGAGAGCGGGGTGTGTGTGGAGGGGGGAGCAATGCTGCCACCCCACACTCAGGAGCCACAGTACCGATGCAGCACACACACCCCAAGCCTCAACCCACCGGCGGGGAGGGGTAGGAAGGAACTGAGAAGGCTCCGAACCGGCCGCTCCTCCCCCGCCTGAAACCCCTATCTGCCAGCAAGCAACGTAGAACAAAGAGGGTCAAGGGGGCATTGTTTCTCCCCCTCCTCCTGCCAGCCAAACTCCCTAACACTAATCCCCAGTAGAGGGGAAGAAATGGCTCCAGCTTTTGGAGTTTGTGACACTCGCATAGCTCGCTGCGGGGAGAGCGGCGGGAAGGAGGGTGAGAGGCCTGCAGGCACTTACCCGAGAAAAGGGTGAGCACATGCAGCAACAGAAATGCCACCTGGAGCCATCTGTAGCCATTGTAGCTTCACACCAATCCATGTGGCAAGGGGGGGCAGCAAGGCAGCATCCCTGCCTATATACCTGGCACTAACCCGCCCCCTCCACAGGTAAGGGGGCCCGTTATCTGGGACTGCACCTGAGCGGGGAGAGTGCCACCCTCCCCACCCCTCCCGAACACCTGGGTTCCAGGGCCGGCCTGCACTTGTGCCCCCACAACTTAATTTTAGCATGTAGGGGGGCTTTATTTTCTGGACACTGATTGGTTGGCATAATGATTTTAAAGTGGGTGCACTGCTGATGGGGGTGGGGGCATGCTGCATGTACTGCTGGCTTTTTCTTTTCTTTTTTCCTGCACACAGTTGCACTGTTTGGGTTTGTCTCCTTGAGTGATTGTCTCACTCTTGCTAGCCTGATTTTATGGCCACTGCTCAGCATGATGATTTTAAAATGAGTGCACTTTGAAATCATTAAAGGAAAGCGTTCCGGGATTTCCAAGTTCCGGAGTTCCAAGTTCCGAATTCTGGGTCCTCGGACAAAGTTCCAAAGTTCAGCCAGAGAGGGACTCGGAACTTTGCAACTTTGGAACTTGTTCTGAGTGCTCAGATGGCCTATTCAGTGCATCCCTACTCATAACCCTGGCTGACATGGAGGACAGAGAATTAATAACATGAACCACCACCATGTTATATCACACCAAACCACTATTCTCTTATCCTTAAACTCCTCAGTCCATATATGAATTGCAACCACTATTGGGAAAAGTTCCAAAAACTTTAGGTCCAAAGCAACCCGTCACCACCCACTCCTGTGGCCACCTTTCAACATGCCAACTACCTCTAATATATATCCCTAATCCCATTACTGCCAGCTGCATCTGAGTACACTTGTATTTCTGCCTCCAGGAGAAGACTATCCCTCCAAATACTAATGCCATTATAGTCTCTGAGGAAGGTGGCCCATACCACCAGATCTTTCTTCATATCCTGGGTCACACTGATATGGTGATGAAGGACTGAGATACCAGCAATCTTGGCGTATAAATAGGACAGGAATTTCCTACCAGAAGCTCCCACTCTGCACACAAAAGTCAGACTACGCAGCAGGGACAGATGTTCCCACAGTGCAATCTTTAGTGTAGCCATGCACTAATAATTTACTTCTCAATGGGCAACCATGACACTTCCAACGCAGAGTTGAGCTCAATTTGTAATTGCCGAGGTGGGACTGTCTGTATTTTCCTTAGAAAGAGGTACACCAGTCTGATTAACTAAATCACAGAATGCCTTGAGCAACTCAGGACATGCCTGTGTCCCTGCCCTCCCTGAAAACTAATAATTGTCAAGATAATGAGTCACATGGCTCCTCCCAGCCCAATTCCTAACCACCCACTTGAGTACAGAGCTAAACTTTTAAAAGGCAGCACAAAAGATTTAACAGCCCATTGGCATCACTTTATCAAAGTAGAACTTCCCCTGAAACACAAAACCCAATAGGTCAAAATCCTGTGGATGCACTGGGAGCAGGTGAAATGCAGACTTTTTGTCACTATTTGCCATCATGACCCCCTGGCCACATGACTTCACCATCCACAACCCTGTCAAAAGATGCAGAGTGCACCGAGCATAACTCCACAGGAATCACATTGTTCACTGATGCCCCCTGAGTGTAGGACATGTGGTGTATCAGTTGATATTCCCCTGGAGCTTTCTTTGGGACCACTTCCAATGAGGTTTTCCTCAGGTTTTCCATCGGGAAAGTATTGAAGGGAACAGTCAGTCTGCCTTCCTACACATCCTTACTAATCTTTTTCTCTCTGACTGACTCCAGGCCAAAAATCAATTTCAAATTAGGTGGCATTCAGTGCTCCCTTACACCCCTGAATGGAATCCTAAAACTCCAATGATAACCTGAAATAATGTAATCTCCAGTGTTACTGCCCAATTAATCCAATAACGTTACCTTTATACTTCACATCTGATCGAGGTTGTCACCCTTTCCCAAATTTACTTGGAGGGCATTGCTGCATTCCCCTTTTTGCTGTCCTTGGCTGAAATGATGCCTGCCCTTCTGTGATTAACCTCACATCTTGGTGCAATTGGAATCGAACGAGGGCCTCCGCACTGCAAGCAGATGTGCTGAAATCTACAATTTGTATGAAAACAATGATCCTTGTCATTAAAATCCCAAGGTGCTCTCTTATGTGGGATACACATTATGATGGGGTATATGTGCTGGGTATTGGATTGATTACAAAAGTGTTGTGCTTATATGTTTCCTTTTGTGTTTGTGTATGAGGTTTTTTGTGACTTGAGTTGATTGGATATATGTTGTGTTGTTTTATGATGGCCAATTGCTAAGTAAGAAAGTTAAATAATAAAAATCCCAACATGCCAAGGACTGGGAACTCCTTTTCCCCTGCTCATAGCGTGGCCCATCTATTGCCAACTCTCCTTCTGTTATCACATGCCCGCTGTCTGACCTTGGTGTGTGTGTGTTTGTGCGTGTGCACATGCAGGGGGGAAATTCTTGCAGGTTTTCATTTAATTTATAACTTCTGCAAAGAATGGGAGATGGCATATTATAAGGCATTGCAAGCAGTATCCACTATTAATTATATCAATACCTATAGGATTACTATAAACATCTTGAGTGTGTCCATGACCATTAAGTGAGGAAGCTCGCACCTGCTAAAACTACTTTCTTCAAAATGTAACACACACTTTGTTAACATTCTTTATCATTTTGGTCATAGTAGCTAAATATAAAATATTTTAATGAATATTTCTTTTCTAAAAATAATGGAAATTTCTATTTTCTGGATTTTCCAGACTGACTGGCACAAGGAGGGTTTAAGAATCTTGTGATAATGCGTTAGATATTTCCTAACCCCAGGCAAAGATTTGAGTCCTAACTCTAACTCAACAAGGAGATGATATTGGCGGTTTCAACCTTTGCTAAAAAATAATATCACGCTGGGACATACAAGAGGAGTCATATTTGATAAGAAAATGTGACTGTGTAGATATCGACCAGGCTAATTTAAGAGCATGTTCAGTGGTCACGAGTAAACCTCCATGCCATCACAGTTTGAACAAGGCCAGCTGACCTACAGTTGAGCATAGATTGCTTCTGATCATAATGTTGACAAAATGCTAGTCAATGGCTCATGTTAATTAACAGCACTCAAGTGGATGAAGGTCAGATAATCACTTTCCCTCTTTCTGTGCCTAGGGCTGTAGCGGAAAGTCAGAGCGGTAACTATTTCCGCCGGAAACAGTGTTTCCTCAATTAGTGGTACAGCGTGGCAGAGGCTTTCATTCTTCTAGTTTCATTCCGCTACTTC
>QEPC01002494.1:2040829-2053760 GCA_003113815.1 Sphenodon punctatus
GGGCATCTAAATGGCAAATGAGATTTAATGTGGACAAGTGAAAAGTGATGCACGTAGGGAAAAATAATCCAAACTATGCGTACACGATGCTGGGTACTAAGCTAGGAGTTATCACTCAGGAAAAGGATCTGGGGGTGGTTGAAATACAATACAATGAAAATACAATGAAATCCACAGCGCAGTGCGCAGCAGCAGTCAAAAAAGAAAACAGAATGTTAGGAATTATTTGGAAGGGGATAGAGAATGAAACTGAGGATGTTGTAATGCCTCTATATAAATCAATGATGCGACCGCATCTCAAATATTGTGTGCAGTTCTGGTCACCCCATCTCAAAAAAGACATAGCTGGACTAGAAAAGGTACAGAGAAGGGCAACAAAAATGATCGAGGGGATGGAAGGGCTCCCATATGAGGAGAGTCTTGGTAGGTTGGGGTTGTTCAGCTTGGAGAAGAGATGACTGAGAGGAGATATGATAGAGATCTATCAAATCATGAGTGGGGTGGAAATCATAAACAAGGAACAGTTTATTTACCCTCTCAGCTAGTACTAGAACTAGGGGACACTCCATGAAACTCATGGGTGGCAAGTTTAAAACAAATAAAAGAAAATATTGTTTCACTCGGCGTATAATTGGGTTGTGGAATCTACTCCCAGAGGCTGTGCAAAGGGCCAGTACATAACTGAGTTTAAAAGAGGTTTGGACAAGTTTCTGGAAGATAGGTCCATTAGCAGCTATTAGCAGACAGGATCAGGGAATATTACGGGAGCTGGGGGAAAACAACAGGGAATGGATCATGACCTGTTGGGTGCTTCTCCCAAGCCAGCGTGATTGGCCGCTGTTGGAGACTGGTTGCTGGGTTAGATGAACCATTGGTCTGACCCAGTATGGCACTTCTTATATTCTTATGTTCTTATTCTTTTGATTTCCATCTCCTGTTCAAAATTGTACTTCCTATTCACATCCAGTTCAGTACATCTATGGATTTCCCAGTGTGGAGATAGTCCTACTGAGCAGGACACAAAACTAAAGGTAAGGAAGATACTGTACAAAAATAAAAGATATACATCTACAGCATGACAAATTTGGAGAACTACTAGAGAGAGACAATTTTGTGCAACTTTCCTATTGTACACTCATACAAGGCAGTTTTAGATAATTTCTCTCTGCCTTTAGAAAATTTACAGAAATTCTATAAATCACTCAAGACCCAGAAGACGCTCAGCCACAAATCAGACAGTGAAAATGAAAAAATAAAAAAAAGTTCCATCAGATGAAGAGAGATTCAATTTTATTGTCAACACAAGGGTATTGCTTTAGAAAGAGTCTTAAGAGCACCAGAGGCATGCATCAAATCTTTAATCCAGCGACCGACTTTGACGCTGGATTACGGGCAGTAGGGGAAGAGAGCGAGGTGGCGGAGGTCCCGTCTGGTCCAGTTTTGTGGGGGGAGTTTCAGGAAGTGACGCCAGCCAACACGGTGGATGTCTTGGGGTCTGTGAGGGCCACTTATTTATTTATTTTTTTATTTTATAAATTTTTACTTGTTGCGAACTTGAACCATGCCCGTCCTGGTTGACGAAAGCCTCCAGGGAGATGTTGGGGACGGTGCTGGCGAGGGTAGTGAATGCGTCCTTGCAGCAGGGGAGGTTGTTGCTTGCCTCAAAGAGGCTATGGTATGCCCCCTGCTGAAGAAACCATCTTTGGACGTGGATGCGCTCACCAGTTACCGACCTGTCTCTAACTTTCCCTTTTTAGGGAAGGTTATTGAGAGGGCGGTGGCATTCCAGCTCCAGGGGCATCTAACCAGCATCGGTTTCCTGGACCCTTTTCAACCTGGGTTCCGACCTGGCTATGGCACTGAGACGGTGTTGGTGGCCTTGGTTTACGACCTCCATCGGGAGATGGATGCAGGATGTTCAACATTTTTCATCCTGCTAGATCTCTCGGCCGCTTTTGATACCATGGACCATGAGCTTCTGTTAAGGCGGCTGCGTGACCTGGAGGGTCTGGATGGGACTGTTCTTGAATGGTTCCGTTCATTCTTCTCAGGGAGAAGCCAGCGAGTGGTGCTGGGGGATGAGACATTGTGCCCCTGCGCCTTACCATGCGGCGTTCCGCAGGGTTCTATCCTGTCTCCATTACTATTTAATGTATACATGATGAAGCCCTTGTGGGAGGTCGTGAGAGGGTTCAGGGTGCGGTGTCACCAATATGCTGATGATACTCAGCTGTACCTCTCTTTTTCAACTGACCCAGACCCGGCTGTCTCGTTGCTATCCCAGTGTTTGGAGGCTGTGGCGGAATGGATGAGGCAGAGCAGACTGAAGCTCAACCCCGATAAGACGGAGGTGATGTTGGTGGGGAGAGTGAGGGATGTGGTGGCCCCCTGATTGGGGGGGTTCGCCCTCCTATGGCTCAGCATGTCAGGAGTTTGGGGATGATACTAGATGCAGACCTCCGCCTGGAGCGGCAGGTTGAGGCAGTCGCTAAGGCTGCCTTCTGCCATGCTATATCTGGTGCGTAGGCTGCATCTGTTTGTCTCTGGCCTGGACCTGGCCTCCCTTATTCATGCCTTCATCAACTCGAGGCTGAACTACTGCAACGCGCTCTATGTGGGGCTTCCCTTGTTTCTGGTTCGGAGGCTGCAGCTAGTGCAGAATGCGGCAGCTCATCTCCTTATGGGGACGGGTCATCGGGAGCATATTACACCTGTGCTCCGGACTCTGCACAGGTTGCCAATAGCGTGCCGAGCCAGGTTTAAGGTTTTGGTGTTGATCTATAAAGCCCTTCACGGTCTGGGCCCTTTGTACCTCAGGGATCGCCTTGCCCTCCGTGCCCCAGAGCGGCTCCTGCGGTCAGATGGGGGTTCCTTCCTGGAGGTTCCCCACATAAAGCGGGGGGCCACAATGGAGAGGACATTCTCGGTGGTTGCGCCACGCCTTTGGAACTCCCTTCTGGAGGAAGCACGCCTGGCCCCAAGCCTGTTGTCATTCTGGCGGTGTTGTAAAACCTGGCTGTTCATCCAGACCTTGGGGGGGAGAGGGAGGGATAGGGTTTTGTTTATTGCCCCTACCCTACCCTGTATATTGTTTTAATATTTTTCAAGTTGTAGTGCCGGGGCCCTGATTTAAAGTATTTAAATTGTTGATGTTTTAAATTTGTTTATATTTTATAACTGTTTTTATTGTGTTGGAAGCCGCCCCGAGCTGTTCTCAGGAGGGGCGGGATATAAATGTCAAAAATAATTTAATAAAATAAATGAATATCTGTCCACATCCCAGAAAGGTGTGAAACCAGTCTGGTTGGTTTGTCCCTAGAGACTAATGGAACCAGAAAGGTTCCAGAATGCTCTTGAGGAATTGTGCTCTGACCTGGATGACCAACCACTCGATGACCTCATGGCTTTTTGGAACACCTTGCTATCTGAGGCCATTGACCAAGTGGCTTCTAGATGTCCACTCCCAAGAAGTCAGCATTGTTTGGCTCCGTTGTTTACAGAGAACTTGCAATTGCTGAAACAGGAAGGGCTGTGGTTAGAGCGACAGTGGTGTTGGTCTCATGCTGAAGCTGATAGATTGCAACATAGAGCCAGTTTGAGACCCTATGCCATGGCTGTCCAAAGGACCAAAGGAGCTTTTTGCTGCCCCGATAGCATTTGCAAAGTCACATCCAGTGGAGCTTTTCTGGGTCGTGTGGGGGCTGGTCGGTCTGGCCTCCCTCTGCCTGGAACTGGCAATATCAATAGCCTGCTGTGACATGTTTGTTAATTACTTCATGGAAAAAGTCACTCGAATTCACAATGACTTTGACTCTACATTTTTGGTGTTAGGAGAATCAGATGTTGTGGAAGCCTCACCTTGTGTGGTTTTATAGGATCAGTTTTAGTGGGTGTCAACCACTAAGGTGGGCGATGTCCTGGGAGTTATTAAAGCCACCTTTTGTGAATTTGACCCATGCGCATCCTGGCTGGTTAAGGCCAGCTGGGATATGCTGGGGCCATTGCTGGCAGGGATGGTCAATGCCTCCCTTCAGGAGGGTAGGGTGACGAACTCCCTCAAGGTGGTGGTGGTGCGGCCCCTGATAAAGAAACCATCTCTTGACGTTGACTCCCTTGTGAGTTATTGCCCAGTCTTTTTGCCTTGTGAGTTACTGCCTTTTTAGGGAAGGTTATCGAATGGGTGGTGGCTCAGCAGTTGCAGGGCGCATCTGGACCGTGTCAGTTTTCTGGATCCTTCATAGTCCAGCTTTAATCCAAATTTTGGCACCGAGACTGCGCTTGTGGCTTTGGTCAATGACCTTCACTGGGAATTGGACCAGGGTCTTCAACCCTGTTGATATTGTTAGGTCTGTCAGCTACTTTTGATACCGTTGGCCCTGAGATGTTGGTGGCCTGCTTGCGGGACCATGCCGCAGTGTGTGGGATTGTTCTTGAATGGTTCCATTCCTTCCTGGCTGGGATAACCCAATGTGTGGCACTCTGGGACTGTTTGTCAGTTCCCCAGCGTCTCACGTGGGGAGTCCGGCAAGGTTCTATTCTGTCATCCTTCCTGTTCAATGTGTATATGCAGCCGCTGGGTGAGGTCGTGAGGGGGTTTGGAGTATGGTGTCATCAATATGCTGATGACACCCAGCTCTACCTCTCCTTTTCAACTGACCCAGAACTGGCAGTCTCAGTGCTTACTTGGTGTCTGGCGACTCTGGGGGAGTGGATGCGGTCAAGCCGACTGAAACTGAATCCTGAAAAGATGGAGATTATGTTGGTGGGTAAAACGGTGGGTGTGGTGCTCCCTCTCATTTATGCCCCCCCCCCACTGGTTTCCCAGGTTAGGAATCTGGGAGTACTTCTCAAACCACAGCTCCCCCTAGATATTGAGGTAGGGGCTGTGACGAGAGGGGCAATTTTCCAATTACATCTGGTGCAATGGCTGAGGCCATGTGTCTCAGACTCCGACCTGGCCACCATCATCCATACTTTCATTTTCTCGAGACTGGACTATTGCAACACGCTCTATGCAGGGCTACCCTTGGTGGCAGTTTGGAGACTGCAGCTGATGCAGAATGCAGCAGCCCACCTTCTTACGGGGACGGACTGCCATGAACACATTATACCAGTGCTCTGTGCTCTGCACTGGTTGCCAATAGTCTTCTGGGCCAGATTACCTATAAAGTCCTAAACGGCCTGGGCCCCACCTACTTGTGGAATTGCTTCACTCTCCGTGTCCTGGATCAGCTCCTGTAGTCCACTGGGAGTACCCTTCTTGATGTCCCCTGGGTTGCTTGGAGGGCAACAATGGAGGAGAGGTTGTTCTCGGTGGCAACTCCTAGGCTATGGAACTCCCTCCCAGTGGAGGCCAGGGTGGTCTCGGACTTTGCCTCCTTTCGCCATGGTTGTAAGACCTGTCTGTTATGCCAGGCCTTCGGCAGGGTGATGGGTAGAGTATATGGCAGGGGAGAGGTTTTTAATGTCTTTTTGTGGCACCCCCATTTGTAGTTTTTATTGGGTTCTGCATTTGCTTTTTTAATATTTTATCTCTGTTGGTTTAAAATGTTTTTATTTGTAAGCCGCCTCGAGCTGCTTGATTGTTGGAGAGGCAGGGTATAAAAGTTTGAAATAAATAAAAATCAATTCTTTATCTCCATGCTTCCAAAATCCAAGACAATGGTCCAATCACTGGTTTGCAAAGAGCTCTCCCTCCCATGCTAGTCAGTATTGTTTCATTAGGTGTTTTTACACACATATTTCTCCTGGATGTTTGCTGTAACATCCAGAAATTTCTGTGTGTCTAAATCACTCATCCAGATCGTAAACATCTGGGTCTTTGAACTTCTGTATGAAACTTCTTTCAGAACTTTTGTGCATAAAAGGTTCTCCTGGTAAACTGCTTTGCTCCAGGCAGCTGTGGTTACTTGGTTTCCATGGCAGCCCATCACGTTTACTGCTGCGGCTACTTTACACTGCCTCAGGGCACTGTTTGTGTGACGAATGCATCCAGGAACTGCCTCAGGGCAGTGTGTGTGTGAAAAATGAATCCAGAACTTATTTGTGGACTTGTAAACCCAGAAGACTGAAACATCTGGAACTTTAATATGTGTCTAAAAATGCCCATTGTTTTCCTATGCTTCTCTATATCTACCTGCTACATCTTGTAGATTAGGGCCGGGGAACCTGCTACAGGGGGTGTAATGGGGAGGATTCAGATCATAGATCTGTTATTCCCTGCTCTTGTAATCATACCCTCATCTTTGCTCTATTCTCCAAGTCCTAAACCCACTTTTTTGGTGCTTGAGGGAGGTACTGGATTCATGGGCCATATCTTGGAATGGGAAAGGGGTCAAGTAAAAAACTTTCCACATACTGCTGCTGGCTCATGAGTTTGTCCATGTCTCTTGTAAACTGTAAGCCCTTCAGGACAGCTGGTATTTGTTTTATTCAGCTCTTGGCAGAGTGAGGCCCTAGTTCATGACTTGGGCTTTCATATATTAAAACAATAACTATAAAATGTAATTAAAATAATGAAAATCTGGTCTGAAATATCAAGTATTGAAACACTAATCTCCTCTCTCATTAGTTAAGAAGGAAACCTTCAGACAGAAATGTAGCGTGTGTGTGTGTGTGTGTGTGTGTGTGTGCGCGTGTTCCTGTGTGTGTGAGAGAGGGGGGGGGCAAATATAGTTGAGAAAGAAACCAGCATGCTCATGCCAGAACCATGCCATGAATCAAACTTGTGTTTTTAAGGAGAAAGTACATGCCTGGAATCAGCACAGACACTTCAGCAACTCAGGCAAAATATGTTATTCCGACAATAATATTGTGACAAACAATTATCAGTGGTGTAACCTTGATCAAAATTGGGGGGTAGGAATGAACTGCTGCACACCCTTCAACTTCTCCCTGTAGCAATTGGACTCTCACCAGTAAGCAAATCTCCCTGTAGGTCATTTGGGATCAATCCTTGGGTCAGAACATTCTGTCTTGTTCCCACCTTCAGTTCTGCTTTTAGGGAAGAAAAAACAAATACACCAGTATAAGACGGAGATACCTGGCGTGACAGCAGCAGATGTGAAAAATATCTAGGGATTGTGGTTGATCAAAAACTGAATATGCAATGGAATTCAGCTGCAAAGACGACAAATCCTATTTTAGATAGTATTAACTGAAGCATTGTTTCCAAGTCAGCAGTAGCGATCATTCCACCCTGTCAGACTTTTACACAGGTTGATGGAGTAGTTTCAAAGGGGGGTAACAAAGATGATAAATGTTCAAGAAAACAGTTTGATGAGGAAAGCTTGAAGGAATGATGCATGTTTAGTCTAGCGAATGGTTTAAGGAATGGATTAAGGAGAGCCATGGTAGCAGTCTCCAAATACCTAAAGGGTTGACACCAAAAAGGTGGCATGAGCTTGTTCTTCATTGCAACAGACAACAGGACTAGAAAGAATGGACTTAGATTACAGGAGGGTAGATTTCTGTTAGATATCATGGGGAAAAATTGCTTAACAGTATGAGCTGTTCGGCAATGGTACAAGTTGTCTTGAAAAGTCATAGATTCTCCGTCACTGGAAGGTTTTTGTTTTTTTTAAATAAAAATAAAACATAAAAATAATAATAAAAAAGATAAGAAAAACGCTCAATAGTTCTCTGCCAGGAAGGTTGTAGTTGTAGACATCCTGCAATCAAGCAGGGACTTGGAATAGATGACCCCTGACGTCCCTTCCAAATCTAACCCTCTATGATACCACCCCAGCTCTGCGGTATGGTGGGATGCTTGTGGGTTCTTTCTTTAGCTGTCCTGTTCTGACCTAATAAATCTTCTAGGGTTGAGAGGGTCAACCTTTGACCTCTGATACCCTTTGCAACAGTGACAGGTGATGTTTTAACAACTCCTATCTAATTGTATGGCATCCAGCTCCACACCTAGGCTACCAGTTTAACAAGATAACCATAAGTAGGTCATCCCAAAATCATTATCCATGAAATCAAAGATCCATGCCATGTGGGCTTATCTTTCCACAGCTGAAATACACTAGTGGCCTGCTATATCACAAATCCATCCTAGTCCCATCATCTGGAGTGCAAGGTGATGTGCACCTGGTGCCCTGGCTTGACCCTCCCTGACCCTGAACTGGAAGCTGTCCGGGGGGGCACAAGAGGGAGCTTCCAGCAACTCTACCGCAGGTGTAGGCCTCCAACCAAAGGTCCGCGGCCAAAGGGTGTGGCCCTTAGGGGACCTTTGGGGACCATAGGGAGGCCGAGGGGGGGGATATTGGTCTATTGAGTCACTGTAGTTGGGGATAAAGGGAGGACGGGGTGGTGGAGGTGGGAAGAGTTGTTGGTAAGGTTGGGCGATGTTGAGAGTGGTTACTGGAGGGCGAGAGGGGGGAGGTTGCCCTGGAGCCAACCCCTGGTGGCAGCAGGGGAAGGGGCTTGGAGGGGGACCATCTGGTGACAGGCGGGGAATCTCACCCGACGCCCTGTGGCAGGGGGAGACTGGGTGGAGAGAGGGTAATGGGTTTAATGCCAGCCCTGGGTGGCAGCAGGAGGGCCAGTTAGGAAGGGGGGTTAATGGGGTGAGGAAGGAGAGGAGGAATGGATATGGGGGAGATAAGGGAGGATGGGGAGGAGGGGGGTCTGTAAGGGAGGGGTTGGAGGGATGCTGGAAGATCCCCAGGGAAAGGGGTCAAGAAGGAGTGGACGGGGGAGGAGGAGCGTCTATTGGGGTGATTGTGCGGAGTGGACGGTATGGTCCTAGAGGACAGATGACTCACAATCCTAGGGGACTGAGGTGCCTGCTGGAGGTTAAGAGAGTCTCTCACACACACACACACCCCACGGAGGGTGAGGGAGGAGTGGGGTCTAAGGTCCACCTGTAAAGGGCTGCTGCTGTTAAATGCAAGGTCCGTAGTGAATAAGGCCCCAGTAATTTGAGATCTTATTTTGGATGGGGCAGCGGACCTTGCATGTATTACGGAGACCTGGCTGGATGAGGAGGCGGGACCAGTTTTAGTGGATCTCATTCCAGCTGGGTATGCTGTTCAGCACCAGCCCCACATGGGGAGGCTGGGGGGAGTGTAGCTATTTTTTTAGAGAGGAATGGCCTGTTAGGAGATATCCAGTCCGGGAGATTCCAGGTATTGAGGCCCTCCATGTGGTGTTTGATTTGGCTGGGGGAAATCTTGGGGTGCTGCTGGTATACCAGGCCCTTCCTGTCTGGAAGCATCCCTTGTCACTCTAGCAGACCTGGCCTTGGAGGTGGTGCAGAACTCCTCCAGGACCTTGGTCCTGGGGGACTTCAACGCCCATGCCGATGCCGGCCTTGTAGGAGCGGAGCAAGAGTTCATGACCACCATGGCAACCATGGACTTGTCCCACATTGGGGGGGCCTACCCTCAACCTGGCCTTCTGCTCTGGCCTTGAGGCGGATGATCCGTTAGTAGGGATGTGTGAATGTGGTTCGGAAGTTCGGAGTTCAGATCGAACTCAGTCTGTTCGGACTTCCAAACCAGAACCCGAACCAAACTCAAACCGAACTACAAACCTACCGAACAATTCGTTCATGTGCGGGTGGGTGTGTGGGTGGTGGGCATCAGTAAGGAACAAACAGTGGGCATCAGCCAGGTTCTCCCCATTGCCATACCTCCCCTGCAGCCAAAGAAGGGCAGAATTTTCACGTGCCAGCCAGGACCTTTCTAGTTGCAATTCCTAGCATCCCTAGCACACCAAGGAGGGAAGTATTTTCACGTGCCAGCCAGGGTCTCTCCATTTGCCATTCCTAGCACCCCAAGGAAGGAGGACTAAAGGCATCATCATAAATGCATGACATTACTTAGGTGTTGTTTATGTGGTCCCATTTCAGAGAGGAATCGGATGCCGATCCCAGCACTGGTGCCAAACCAAGGAGGACCCCGAGGTGGAGGTCGCTGGTGACACCCCCAGACATTCGGCGGACAAGGTTGGATGTCTGGAGGCTTTATGAGAAGGGCAATGGAATCGCCATATGCAAGGTAAGGCATGGGGACTGAAGTAACAGAGAATGTATTGCCCTATGGCATGTTAGGAATGGAACTCTCCTGCAGAGACAGATTGGCCACCCAGTCCACCCACTTGTCGAGACAGAATGAAGGCAGGGCTTAACAGACCATTGGTCTGACACAGTATGGCACCTCTTCTGTCCCTATCTTTTAATCTTCTTTAGCTGTGCCAGAAAACATTCAAAAAGGCCAGGGAGGGGACCACATCAGACCTAATTGCCTATATTGAGAAGGCCCACAAACAGAAGTTGGCTCAGGCGCAGGAGTCTGGTGGTGTGGCTGTGGAGCAGCAGAAGAAGGGGGGGAAAGCAAGCCAGAAGTTGCACCACCTGTGAAGTCCTTTCTCGCCCCCTCCAGCTCAGATGTGGAGCTCCCGCAGTAGCAGGAGGAGTCTGCGGTGACAAGGGCCTTTCGTGGCGAGGTGCAGGGGACCATCCGGGACTTTGTTGCCAGCCTCCAGGTCATTGAAAACCGACTGGTGGAACAGTTCCACGCAGTCAAGTTGAGAGACAAGAAGGTGGAGGCATACTCGGAGTACGTCTCCAAGTACGTCACAACTGAGAGGGCCGACCTGGATCTCTTCCACCAGTGGGTCTCCTACTGGCGGGCGGCCATGTCAGGGGCTGTAGAAAACACTGTGGAACATGGCAATAAAATGCCGGCAGGTGCATCCCCTGCCCCTAGGTCCCCTGCACCACTTATGCCATTCCCCCAAGATCTGTGGGGCAGACTAAAAGACTGAGTGAGCTGATCATGCATAAGTTTCCTTTCTATTTTAATATGTTTGGTTTTTGTTTTATAATTTTGTTATTGTTGAGGTTGTTGTTTTATTAATTAAAGTTATATTTCTTGTTATTGTGAGGAGCTGACACGTCCAATCTTTTATCCCTCTGTGTTTAAGTTCTGGCTGGCAGGTGGCAGAATCGCATACAGCTTGTTGATCCCTACCAGCAGCACCTGCTACCCCATGTAGTGTAATTATTAACCCAAAGATGTGCTGTGCCAGCAGAGGACCTAAACTTGCAGACAGCCCCCCAAGAGGTGCAGGGCTTGTGTTTGTGTGGGTGGGTGTGACAGAGAGAAAGAGAGACAGGCTCCTTGGCAGCAGGCAGCAGGCAGTGGGAGATGGTGGTCGGAGGGCTTTTATTTCCAGCAGCTTCTGCGGGCATTCGTGGGTGCGAAGGAGTAGGCTGTTGGGGGAGGGGGGGCAGGCTGATGTGCGGGCACTGGGCTTCTGGGTGCAGTGGAATGGAATGAAGCTCCCAGTGACTGGAATTATGGTCCCAGAATCTCATTGATGGTTTCTGGGATGGGCGGGCATGACTGATTCAGGTACAATGGAATGACAGCTTATGTGATTTTAATGATAATTTTGTCCCTAGAATTAGTGCATGGTTGGGCACACTTCATTCAATTAAGCGATAGGTGGTGGCAGAAGGTACAGGAATGCACACAGGCAGGCAGGCACATATAATATGTTATGTTATATTCCATCTCATTATGGTAGGTTTGCTGCTGGATGTGGGCATCGGGTGCATGAGTATAGATGGGAGTTCTTCCTGGTTTTGGCAGGTGGCAGTTTGAGCTGGCCTCCCATCCACCCCATCTCTCTCTAGTTCTAGTGGGGAGCCTTTCTCTCTCTGGCCATATAGTGCAGGTGACAGCATGGGTGGGATCGTGTCTGTCTCTTCTTCTAGCAGTGGAGAGACTTTCTCTCTCTCTCTCTTTCTTGGCAGCAACATGGGCGGGCAGACAGGAACCTTGACATGAGAGGCAGGAAGGCGGGCTGAGGAAGGCTTTAAGCTTCACGGCAAGCTGGAGTACAGAACACTTGGAATAGACAGCAGCAGACAGTGGGTTGCCAGGGTACAGAACCGTTGTTCTCCATGGTACAGAACAGCATCATGGCAAAGACATCATATAGGCCTGGCCTGGGGGCCATTGTTACTAGAAGCAGCAGAAATTGGTGGCCATGGTACAGAACCCTTGACACAGACAGCATATAGGCCAAGGCCTGGAGGCCATCTCCGTGAACAGAATGATGGCAACTGGGAGGAGGTCTAGAGACTGAGGTGAGACAGGAAAGCAAGTAAAACTCCTCACCCACACCTCCCTAAATAACCACATACAAAATAACTGTGACAGAGACACAAACATATGGGCATAATGTCATGTGACCAATCCTCCTCACCCCCAATTGTCACCCATTGGCACGACTTTGCTAATCAATCTGCATGCCTTGCATGACATACTTTATTGATGGTCCCATACACGGGAGCCATCAGCACCTTAAAGTCTAAAAGCATTGAGGTCCAGGCTAAGAATGATGAGGGGACAGGGCTAAGGGGGCTGGGCAGGGGCAGGTGCCGGATGGCTGGAGAGGTTGGAAGTTCCCTGGCATTTTTTAGCTAACCATGGCAAAGCCACAGAACAAGGATCCTGGCCTGAAGGAGAAGTTTAAGATTTTTTTAGGAGGTACGAGGAATAATGGCCCCAGATCCATGATTGTGGGTCCTGGGGCTAGAGTGGCAGCTTCTAGATATTAGTCACAGCCCTCCCTGCTGGTAACTTCACCCCAGAACCCTGATGTCAGGTCCTGGGGCTGGAGTGGCTGTTTGTTGATGTGATGGAAAGACATCATCTCCGTGTGAGGAATGGTGGCCCCAGACTCATGATGTTGGGTCCTGGGGCTGGAGTGTCAGCTTCTAGATATTGGCCACAGCCCTCCCTGCCAGTAACATAGCCCCAGAACCCTGATGGAGGGTCCTGATGGAGGGACCCTGATGGAGGGTCCTAGTTATTGGTCACAGCCCTCCCTGCCAGTAACGTAGGCCCCAGAACCCTGACGGTGGGTCCTGGGGCTGGAGTGGCTGTTTCTTGATGCGGTGGAAATACATCAT
>QEPC01002494.1:2080471-2100415 GCA_003113815.1 Sphenodon punctatus
CATTTCATTACAAAAGTGAAATGAAACTTAAAGCAATCTAAAAATCCTACTCAACGCCTGCTGTTCAGGAACAGTAACTAGCTCAGAAGGTGCTGGGAAGGGGGGGAGGCAGACAGTTTTGTTTCTTGCTGCGCCCGCCTCACCGCAAGCCCTATTGGCTCCATGCAGCCGAGCCCATGGCCAATCTCAGACTGTGAAGTCAATAGTCTGAGGTGAAAAGGGAGGCTGGCTGCTACTCCAAGCCTGTCTCCACCCTCCACCCCTGGTGCCTGGAAGTCCACTCCTCAGCTGAGTCAGCTGACTCCCCCTCCCTGACACATTTGGCCTTCCAGTGACACCACGTTTTAGCCACCTGAACTCACCCAAACACGATCCCAACTGACTGAACTGTTCAGTCATTTCAACGTTCGGAATTGAGTTCGGTTCAGTAAGTTCGTGTTCAGGCGCGTTCATCTGAACAGGCCGAGTTTGGGTCGAACTCCAAACCTCCGAACCCCATTCGCCCATCCCTAGTCCCTGTTTTTTTTTTTTTATAAAACAGGTTTTCCTGAGCAGAGCAAGATTGTTTATATGCTGCTACATGAGGAGCATTATTATGGTATTCTAAACATAAAAAAGCTTTTGGGAGCCCAGATGATCTGTATATTTTGTCATACACTTTACAGTCATAATCATAACTGTACCAAGTGCTTTCATCTGTGTCTCAACAGCTCTTGCACCTACACAGCAAAAACTAGGCAGTTCAAATGTTCTATTGTCTTCTCATCTGTCGGTCTAGGGGATGCTTAGAGAGGCATAGCAGACTGGCAGAAGAAAATCAGAACGACTGCAAGTTAAAAATCCAGTCCCCCAAATGTAGCTCTTATGTTTAAAAAACCCAGAACTGGAAGTGCAGACAATGTAAACAGGAGCTCAACGACATAAATACTAATTTGTGCTATATGGCCTGTCTTACCAAGCCTGAGCAATCTGAGAAATATATTTTTTATGATTTGAGTGCACCCGGGAAACAGGAATGTACGAACCAAATTACATTTATGCCATGAATCTGGAGGGGAAGAAAACCTGGGAATTTATGGAGGTTGACTGCGTTAAAAAAAAATAAATCAAAATGTTTATGAAGTCCAGGTTCAGAAAATTTATATTTCTGGCACATAATGCATCCAGATATGATCCATACTTTATTGTGCATCATATGATTAAACAGCAGATGAAAATAGATTTGATAGCCCAGGGAGATAAATTGTTTAGCATAACAGTAACAGCCTTCAGCCTTTGCTTAATCGGCTCCTTAAATTTTCTCCCAATGAAACTCAGCAAGCTTCTGAAAGCCACGGGGTTTGAGGGATGTAAAGGTTATTTCCCACACTTATTAATACCAAGACCAATTAGAGCTATGTAGGACCCATGTCCACTCCTAGCTATTTTGGAGTGGACAGCATGATGCCTGGAGACAAGGCAGATTTTCTGGTGTGGTAACCTTAGTTAACAAGGAAAAAGAATTTGAACTGCAAAAAGAACAAGCCTATTACTGCCAACAGGATGTTAACGTTTTGAAGGAGGCTTGTGTGCGGTACAGATCTGAAATTATGGAAATGACAAATAAGAGGAGGTGGTAGCGATGAATGATAATGAAATTCTGGCTGAATACCACCATATAGACCCTTTTCAGTATTTAGTTCTGGCCTCGGTCAGTCAAGGCATGTTCAGGTTTTTGTGCTTACAGCAGGACACCATAGCTCTTGCATCTCCTGACAATTATCCATGATATGCAAGAGGATTTCCAGTCCTGCCATTCACTGACTTTCTTTTATACAGCACAACCCTCCCCCCCTCTCCCAAATTCAGCACTTCCTGCAGCGTGGAGAATTTAAAGTGTGGCCATTCTGGCTTGATGACTATGCAGTCATTAATGGTGCAAAAAACAGCTTTTGAATTTAATGGCTGTTTCTATCATGGCTGTGTGAAATGCTATGGGGAAGGGGGTGTGAACCCAATGACAGGGTTCAGTTGTACCTTTCTTGCTTACCAGGTCCAGCGTAAGGCTGACTTTCTCAGGGGTAAAGGTTTTGTAGTCAGAAACTTCCAGAAACATGAGTGGAGGGCAATGCTGGGGACAGACAGCGAGTTGCAGGACTTCCTTAGAGATTGTGGGATGCCTCAGCCTCTGCTCCCTTGGGATGCTCTGTATGGGGGAAGAATGAATGTAATTTATCTCTATTACCTAGCAGGCCCCGGGGAAGAGGTGCACTGTTATGATTTTACTAGCCTGTATCCCTATATGAATAAGACCAAAGAATACCCCATTGGGCACCATAGCATCATCTGTAAAAACGTTGGTCCTCTCTTTGAGTACGTTGGGTTGGCCAAAGTCACAGTGTACCTTCCCCGTGCACCCTTCTTCCTGGTGCTACCTGTGCGGGTAGGAGGGAAGCTCATGTTCCCTCTGCACTTTTTGCATGGAAACCATGCAGCAGGCCGCCTGTTCTTACACAGAGGAGGAGAAAGCCCTGGAGAGGACATGGTGCACAGTCGAACTGGCTGTTGCTCTAGAGAAGGGATATAGGCTGGGTAAAATCTTCCAAGTATGGCACTTTGAAAACAAGTCTGATAAGCTATTTGAGGAGTACATCAGCATTCATCTCTGACAAAACAGGAGGCCTCAAGGTACCCCATTTGGTGCACAAGAGTGGAGCAACAGGCTAAGTACATTAAGGACTACTATAAGAAAGAAGGAGTACGCGTAGGCCTGAGCATATTGAGGTGAATCCCACAAAATGTAGTACTGCTAAGCTCTATCTTAATTCTTTCTGGGGAAAGTTTTTTCAAAGATCCAACCTAAGTAAAATGGACATCGTTAGAAAGCCTGAAGAACTTTTTAAGCTTGTATTTTTCCCCAGCTATGTTTTTTCCTCCTATGAGTTCTTTTGAGATGATGCGGCCTCTGTGTATTGGAAGCAGAGTAAAGAGTTCTTCACCACAAATGGTTTTATAGGTGTTCATAACAGTCTATGCACAGCTAGAACTGTAAAAGCTGTTAGAAGGGTTGCAGAAGCGCTGTATGTACCATGATACAGACTGTCATATTTGTGAGCCACAAGGGTGACTGGGAGTCCCCTCTGGGTGATTATTTAGGAGATGTAACAAGCAAACTCCCCCCCCCCCCCATCAGTACATTGTAGAATATGCTTTGGGTGGCCATAATATGTATGGCTTCAAGCTGTCTAATGGTAAAGTGTGCATGAAGGTGAAGGGGATTACACTGAACAGCATCAACTGTGAAAAAGTCAGTTTTGAGAGATTGAAAGATCTGGTTTGAGACTATAAACCGGAATAGGGAGAAGCTAAAAAAAGTACTGATTTTGCACCCATCTATAGTAAGAGACAAGAACCACTTTCAAATAGAGACAAGGACTCTTAGGAAAACACAAAGTTGTTTGCGACAAAGGGGTAATCAGAGAAGGCTACCATAGCCTTCCCTATGGATATTAAGCATGGACAGTAGGTGGATGCACCCTTTCTCCACTGTGATTGCTGGGACAAGCGGGTCGGGGAAAACTTACTTTATAAAAAAACTGATAGAACATAGCAAGCAACTGCTTTACTCTATGCCTGAAAATGTAGTGTGGTTTTATAACTGCTGGTAGCCTTTGTATAAAGCAATACTTTGTAAATACCCCTTTGTCAAGTTTGTAGAGGGTTTTCCTGAAAGTCTGACTGATGATGATTTATTCCCTGTTAATAAAATGAGCTGGGTCATAGTGGATGATCTCATGGAATCTGCTTCTGAAAGCGATGAGATAGAGAGGGCCTTCACAATGTATATGCATCATCGTAATTTGTCCATTTTGTACTTAGTGCAGAACCTCTTCTGCAAGGGTAAAAAAAGCCAGACCATTCACTTAAACACTAAATACCTGGTCCTCTTTAAAAAAAACATGGATAAGTTACAGGTAGTCATTCTAGCCTGCCAGATGTACCCGGGCTAAACCCAGCTTTTTCTACAAGCCTATGAGGATGCCACCTGAAATCCGTACAGCTATTTGGTGGTGGATTTAAATCCCTCTACCCCAGAGGAGTACATATTAAGAAGGGGCTCTTCCCACCTGATTTTTTGGTCATCTATACTATGAAAAAATCATTTGTGGGCATAAAACACGATGAATTTTACCTCTGCTACTGCATTTTTTGTAACACCTTGTTAACACGAGACCCCCTGCCACGTGAGATTATTGGGGGGTTGGTTCCCCAATATCTGCTCTCTTTAAATTTAGGGGAATTAGCCAAGTTAGGGGGTCCCCTCGTGTTCAAGGGATCAAGCTGAGGACAGTACGCGCTACAGCAGTTTATGTACCCTCCCCAAATAGAAAGAGAGAGAAGGAGACAGGTATCCAAAAACAACAGGTTTAATGGTATATTACACAGAGAAACACAGCCCCGGTCTGGCTGGTGGGGTTTAAAACACAGGCGGCTTGCGGGGATGGTAGGAGAAGGGGGGGGTATTCCGGTGTTGGCTCAGCGAGGGGGAGCAAGAGAGCGTGATAGGGAGAGAGAAAGAGACAGGGAGGGGAAAAGGGCTTCCCCAATTAGCTTGGGAAAGTCTGGACCTGCAGTTACCTTTTCCTGGCCTGTTGAGATGGGACAGGCAGCCCACGGATCCAGCGGAGTTCAGGGGATGGAGGAAAAAGCAAAAAGGGCAGACCCAAAGTCTGGAAGAAAATCCTTAGCACAGACACATGCAGAGCAACTGCATGTAGCTGCGTTCCAAGATTTCTCAGAGGTGGAAGGGAAACTGTGGGGTAGTTATTGGGTACTGAGAAAGGGTTTCTGGGAGGCTACGGAGGGTCATTTGTGGTGTACAATGGGCTAACGAGGGGAGAAATCCAACTTCCACTTCCATCACAAAAAGGGCCATCCAAGATGCATAAGATATCTTTGACACAGGGGGAAAGAGTAAACAACAGTGGCTGGAGGGTAGTTAAGGAGGGGAGGAGAGGACTAACGATCGGCTTCCTGGGACACAAAGGGAGCCCCTGGATTTCTTTATTCCTGAGGGGGGGTTGCTGCTCCAAGTTCCAGTCATCGGTGCTCTACTGAATAGGAAGAATGCCTCTTAATGGCCCCATACTTTACTCTAGGCATTTTCCTTTATCATCTCTTCCCCCAGGTTCAGGCTGGTATTTCACATGAGTGACCTACTTTCTGCTGGGTTCCATGGTGGCTGGGCCCGATCCTTACTCTGTTTTACAAGCCCCCCTCTTGCTCATAATGAGGGGCTATGCTCTCAAGCCTTTTTCCCCACGTTTTCCAGCCCTTGGCCCTCTCTGGGGGCTGTCCTTTCAAGCCCTCCGGGTCCAAGTTTGTTGGCACTTGGTCATACAGCAGAGGGGGGGGGTTGTACCCATTTTAGGGAAAACTGAGGCCATCATCAACAACCTCTGTGGGAAGGGGTCAGCATGTTTGCTTCGTTACAGAGAAACCTCTCTTCTGAAGCTGCTTGTCAAGGCCTCCCCTGGGGCAGAGAAAAGCTATTCATTGTGCCGCTTTTGATGATCTGCTGATTGTCATCTCTGAAATTGCTCTTAATGTTTTAAAGGGGAACCTCCCCCTCAGCCTGCAGGAACTATGGGTGCTGAAGAGAAAGCTAATAAAAAAACCCTCTCTTAAAAGAAAGAGACAGTTGCTGAAGCAGAAAGGATGGTTTATTGTCCCCTTGCTCAGCATTGCCATACCTCTCATTACAGGGCTACTAATGAGACAATAATGGAATACACAGAGAAAATGTATTTTGTGCCTGCACGCCTGTTAGAGCAAATGAGACCCAGCCCTTCTCCTGAGGAGGAGCCCATTAGAGTCAGTGTGACCTGCTCTCTGGATGCAGAAATGAAAATCTGACTTGGTTGACTATGAGAAAGCTAACTAGTATGCTTCTATAATTCAAAAATATTTAACCTTTGTGAAGCAGATGGATGTGTAAAAAGGAAAACTTACTTTGAAGATCCCCCCCCCCTTCAGATGAGGCACCCCCTCTCCTCCACCCTGAAAGAATTTTCTGTTTATGGTGGTGATTTCAAAGAGTGAAGGTGCAACAACAGTGTCCCAACTGCGATTTTATTGTATTTCAGACAACCCCACTTCCCAGACCCTGGGAAGGTCTAGAGGCTTAACTAATTGTATAGTAAAAGCACAACTAGTGTTCTGTGGAAAAAACCATTTCTGCACACGTTGCTCAGGAGACTGATGTAAAAGTCAGTCATGATTAAGAATCAGTGACCTCGGAAGCATTTTCCCCGCTGTAAAATTTAGAAGGCCAACCAAGTCACTTTACCAGACACTGCTTGTTCTGTCCCTTACCCTTGACGGCTATCACGTTCTCAATCCAGTAAACTTTGTCTTGTTTAGGGTTGACTTTATAAACTCTTCAGGATAGAAGGTTATGACCATCTCTTTGCCTTTGTAATTGCTCAGTCTGTAGACCGGCCTCCATGCTTTGTTAAGCACTGCATCCACTATGAATATTTCCCCTGTAAACATTTGCTCATAACCTTTCTCAAACTTGCCTTGAACTTGGAGAGCCTCATGTTGTTTTCTTTTCTGAAAGAGGCTGCCGCCTTTCTTATCCCCAGGTTGCCACCTTAAAAGCATTTCCCACACCCTCAGCGCATTTGTGGAATTCACATCTACAGGCCTGGTGCATATGGATCTGTGGTAGTTGTGATTATAGCTCTTTATGAGGTGAGCCAGCACATCCATATAGTAAAAAGTTTTGTGAGTTGTGAAATACTTCCACATTTTTGTTTTTAAAGTTCTATTAAAATGCTCCACCACCCTGGCCTTGACATGGTTGTTGGTCACAAAGTGCTGCACTCCGTGCTGCCTGAGAAAATTTTGGAGCAACTTATTTAAAAATTTGTTCCCCTGATCTATTTGTAATTTTCAGAGTATCCTCCCTTCCCTGAAAATGGCTGCAAAAGCCTTAGCCACTTCACCACCCATCTTGTCTTTCAGGTCTAAGGCCCAGGTATACTTAGACAGGATATCTATGACCGTTAAAAATGTACTTTATGCCCCCATTATGCTTAGAGAACGCTTGCATGTCCATCAAACCAGCTTGCCATTGTGGTTCCACCCAGGATATTAGCATTTTGTTTCTTTTAAAATGCTTGCATGCTGGTTTGTGCAGGGTGTAGGTGTCCTGGTCTGAAAGATATTAAACCACCTCTTTCTTAGACAAGTGGTGATTTCAGATGTTATGTTTTCGACATTCACCACAGTCAACCTCAGTCAAATGCTAGCAGTGGTGAAAGAGTCATGCACGTCTGTTGA
The DNA here is from genome assembly GCA_003113815.1 of Sphenodon punctatus. Lineage (NCBI taxonomy): Eukaryota > Metazoa > Chordata > Lepidosauria > Sphenodontia > Sphenodontidae > Sphenodon > Sphenodon punctatus. The sequence continues at coordinate 2,087,798 of QEPC01002494.1, forward strand.
CCTGCATCCAAATGTTCACCACAGTCAAATGTGGGCCGGGGTGAACCTAACCATGCTTCGTGAGGGCAGGGTGGGAGGAGGTCCAGAAGTGTGGTGAATGTTCACCACGGCAGGGGTGAATGAAACGTAACGTCTGAAGGGAAAACCCCAGCCACGGTGAAAGGAAATGAACTTGGGCCATGGTGACGGCACGCAGCGCCACTGCCAGACAACCAAATACAAGCAGCACATGGAGGGAGATTTAAAGGGCAGGCAGCAGTAGGGTAGAGAGGTGGAGTAGTCGATGGAGAGGAGGGAGGAGGAAAACGTGCGGAGGATGGAGCGACAGGGTGAGGAGGAGGTGCAGGAGCAGCAGCAGCAGCAGGAGCAGGAACCCGGCCCATAGGGGGACACCCAGAAGCACACGGGGACACCCCAGAAGAAGGTAGTGGGTGCAGCCGGGAGTGGGTGGGTCAGAGCTGGGGAGAGGAGGGGCATGGGAGGGAGGGACCACAGCCACCAGGAGTCTAACCATAAGCCCCCATTGTACCAACACACAGACCAGCAAGAGGGCACACACCCCAGAGGAAGACGAGGCTGGAGGGAGCCAGGGACAGGCGGCGGGGGCTGTGGCAGAGGAAGAGGCAGCGGAGGGACCGGAACCCAGGCACCGGTACCACGGGGGGTTCAGTGGGGTCTCCAGGAGACCCATGATCTCATTGCTATCTGAGCGACACCTGAGAGGCAGGCCGAGCTGGCGATCAACACCCAGAACAACAGGTGTTTGCCCAGATAGCCACGGAGATGGGGGAGGCCGGATACGACCGAACGGCCACACAGTGCCGGACTAAGATCAAGGAGCTAAAGATGGGATATAAGGACATCACGGACAACAACCGGCGCTCTCGGCAGGTGGCTCGGGCCGCCCCCTACATGGATGCGCTGAGCCGGGTGCTTTACCGCAAGGGGTAGATAGTCACCCGGTGCCCGTTAGGACGGGGCACCCAGGAGGAGCGACGAGAGCACCAGACGAGGCCGGGCACCGGACATGGATGTCCAGGAGGAGTTGCCAGGGACCTCAGGAACACGCGCCCGACCGACCGCCAGCCCAACCTTCAGTGAGGGCTTGCACACCCCAATGGACTTCGAGGAGGTAGAGGGCGAGGAGGAGACCATCACCCTGCACCTAACGGCATGCTGACCTGGGGACCAGGCAGACACCAGCCCCAGCGACCGACCAACCTCAGAGGGAACGGACACCGAGGGATCAGGTAGGGGGGAGGGAACGGACACCGAGGGATCAGGTAGGGGCAATGCAGAGCACACGCATGGACCCCAAGTGGGGAGTCAAAGGGGGTGGAATGGAATGGTAGCACCACCACCCCATGCTCCCAGAGGTATGTCCTCCTCACCCTGTCACTCCATCGTCCCTTGGGGGAGGCCATGAGTTGGTTCGGGGTGTGATGTCACCAATATGCTGATGATACTCAGCTGTACCTCTCTTTTTCAGCTGACCCAGACCCTGCTGTCTCGTTGCTATCCCAGTGTTTGGAGGCCGTGGCTGAGTGGATGTGGCAGAGCAGACTGAAGCTCAACCCCGATAAGACGGAGGTGATGGTGGTGGGGAGGGCAAGGGAGGTGTCGGCCCCCGTGATTAGGGGGGGTTCATCCTCCTATAGCTCAGCAGGTTCGGAGTCTGGGGGTGATATTGGACCAAATCTCCACCTGGATTGGCAGGTGGAGGTGGTGGCAAGGGCTGCCTTCCGCGAGTTATGTCTTGTGCAGAGGCTGCGTCCGTACATCTCCGGGACGGACCTGGCCTCCCTCATCCATGCCTTCATCACCTTGGGGCTGGAGTACTGGAATGTGCTCTACGTGGGGCTACCCTTGTTCCTGGTTCGGAGGCTGCAACTAGTGCAGAATGCGGAGGCCCGGCTCCTGATGGGGCTGGTCGTCGGGAGCATATTACACTTGTGCTCCAGACTCTGCACTAGTTGCCAATAGTGTGCCGAGCCAGGTTCAAGGTATTGGTATTGATTTATAAGGCCCTTCACAGTCTTGGTCCCTTGTACTCAGGGACCGCCTTGCCCTCCGCGCCCCAGATCAGCTCCTTCGGTCTGCCAGGGGTGCCTTCTTGGAGGTCCTCCGTGTCAAGTGGAGGTCCTCCATGTCAACGGCACCCCACATGCTTAACCAACCCGTTTATCGCCCCACAGAGCCACACCGGGCACGGGAGGGCTGTGGTCAGGGGCTGCCGGTCCCGCCAGTCCAGAGGATGTGGGACCACTGAGCGCGGGTGCACAGGCACCAGGGGGACCTCGCGCAGGAGCTTATCATGAACAGCACGCGACAAACAGAGGAGATGCTGGAAGCTGTAAACCGGCTGGAGGAGGAGACAATGAGGGCCCAGGACCCATGCCCCCTTCACCCCCGATATGGCCAATAATGGCATGGGGGGGGAACAGGGGCCCACCAGGGGTGGTGGTTGGGGGCAGGGGTAGGGCCTCCAGTCCTTCCAGCTGACAGTACATCCTTCTCCACCTCGGAAAAAGGGGGATTGGTAGGCTCGGACATCCCTGTTGGCAGGGGACAAGCCCGGCCTAGGGGCATTAGGGGATGGGGGAGGGGCAGGGAAGCATAGGGGATGGGGTGAGGTGGGGAGGGGGTGTCCGGACCACTGAGGGGGTGGGAGGGTGGAAGGACATGAGGACACACGGGAGTACCGGGGTATGGGGTGGGACCGGGGGAGCACAATAAATGGTCTGAGACAAACCTAACCATGCCCGAGTGCTTTCTTTCCTACAGGTTCATACCCCCTCCTCGGCCTCACGTAAGTTCTGCACCATGCACCACAAGGTTGTGCGCCCCACCCCAATGTACTGGCTATGGTCCAACATTGGGGGTACCCTGTGCAGCCCCCTGGGACTGGGGACCTGGCCCCCAGGCCTCTGCCCTTCCCTGTGCGCATGCTGTCGTTGCTATCTCCACTAGCAGGTGGGTATGCCTGGGGCTTATGGGCCTTGCATGCCGGCAGCTGTTTGCTGCCCATTCCCTTCGCATCTGTCCACAGCGGCCCCATTGTTCTGATCCTGCCATTATCTGTCGGTCCTGGCTGCCCCTTTCTGCCTGTCCAGCCCCCTGGCCCCACATCCCATGCTGCCTCCATGGCAGCTGCGGCTCAGACCCTCCTGGAGCTGTACCATGGTGGTTGCATCCCAGCCTGAGGTCCCGCTTGGAGACTCCGGGGGCTCTGTCCATGCCCCGACCACCCGCGAGAGCATGGGCCTCTGTGACCTGTGATGTTCTCCCATTGTTCAGCACAACCTGCGCTCCTTGCCCACCCGGCCAGATGCCTATCAGTGTCTGAGCTTTGGTATGCTGTGCTTTGGCTATGTTGTGTCCTCTGGCAACTGCTGTGTGCACTGTGAGGAGCTGGGGCTTGCCCCCTTCCCTGAGGGGCGCTTACCAGACATGTGTGTGTGTGCCTTCCCTGGATATGCGACCTGCCTGTGTGAGGGTGGCCCAGCCATGGCCGTGTCCTACTTCATCAGTGTGCAGGGTGCCTATGGGTATCCGTGCTCCTGTGGGACTGCCTACTCCCATCTGCTGGAGCTGTCCCACCTGCCCTGGCCCCCTTCAGCCAATTATGGCTTGCCCCCACCCCGGGCTGGAGTTGGCGGCCCTGTTGGAGGTGTGCAGCTGCCCTGATGTGCAACTCCAAGCTGGTTGCAGGAGGGGTGGGGTACAAATTTATAAAATTAAATTTAAATAAACTCGGGAGGAGCTTTGCGGATCCCTTCGAGGCCTTCTACCTGATCTGCTTCCACATGGGCGGGTGCGACTTCTGCCTGGGACTGTGGCAATGGCCCCACTATGTTCACCTACTTTCGTTACTTCCCCCTCCACCCGATGGGAGCCCCTGCAGCTGGGTGTAGGGCGCTCTGGGCCCATCTGACATCCGGCTGCCTCTTCAGCGCCTTCATTCCGTCTATGACCTGGGTGCTCACGTCAATGCCTGCTCCCTCTTCAGGATGGCTGGACCTCCTGGGACCCACTGCCACCCACCTGCCTGTTGCCTCCTTGCCTGGGACCAACTGCCGCCGCCCTGGACCCCTCCGTGTGGCCTCCATGGTGCTGGTTCCCTCCCTGCTGGATTGGGCCCCATGCCCCCCTTGATGCTGTCCATTCTCCCACGCCCTGGGCCCACGCACTCCTACTATATATGGCTCTGCGCCGGGCCAGTGCCACTTCCGTCCTTAATAAATGCCTGTTGCATTTCACTGTGCCTTGTGTTGCCTCCTGTCTCCTTGGGCTCCTGGGTCCTGCCTCCTTCCCCTCCTGCTGGGCTGGCCATGCAGGACCCTTGCCGCCCCCTACCTCCCGTGCATCTGACCAGCCGTGGGGTTCCCTGTCACCCCCAGTGTGTGCCTCCCTCTGTCCCCCTGCTCGGCTCCCCTTTGTTGTGTGGGCATGCAGCTTCGTTTGTGTGCGCTTCTCGTTTTGAAGTTCACATGCCTTCCGTGCGGCTGCTGTTTGCTTGCGCTGCTTGTGCTGCAGCTCCATCCACCCCCTCCCTTTGTGTTTACCTTCTTTGGGTGGGGCCCTCCGCTGTCTGTGGCTTCGTTTGCCCTCAGGCAGCCATGTTTGCATCCGCGCGAACCCGGTGCCTTGTCGGGCTTCCACTGCGGTTCTTGCCACCACGTCCTGTCTGTTGGTTTCCCCCAGCCTGGGTTCACTCCAGTTGGCCCCAGGCGGTGGTGCCACCCCTGTCACATCTGTTGGGGCCGCATAGCTCAACATGGCCTGCGTTGAAGCAATTGACACCGGGGTGGGATTCACTGTGGTGAATCTCACCACGTCACGTCTGAAATCACCCAAGGTTTTACTGTGCTTTTTAGCATGCTGATAAAGGGGGTTTACCCCTCCAAAACTTCCAGCCTCTCCAGGGGAGTAATAAATGCTTTCTAATAGCACCTCATGGCCTGCCATAGTCCTAGTAACATTAGTAAAAAACAGAAATGACACACATACCCATTTAAAGCAATTTTTTATTGTTCTTTCTTCCAAATGTCTAGATGGTCTCCTCTCGAGCATGGGCAAAAGCATTGGTCCTCACAGGATCCACAAACCCAGGTTTTCAGAAGCCTTTAGAAAATCAGTTATCTGAAACAAATTTAACAGTAGAATAGAAATATTCAAATTGGTTAGACAAATTCAATTAAGGGATTTGTTTGGTATGGATTATGACACCAGGCCAGAGGGCGGTTCTTTTGGTCCTAAATCCTCCTTTTACCACCTACTAATAATCCACGCATCACAGTGTTTGAAGATCTCTTAAATAAAGAACTGGAAAAAATAGATCAATCTCCTAAGGATGTGTGGCATAATCTGAGTAAACTTGAAAAAACAAGCCTTAGTAGGCTTGGGGAGAGATCCTAATATAGTAATTAAACCAGCGGATAGGGGTGGAGCTATTGTTATTCTGGATAAAGACTGTTATGAACAGAACGTTCTTTGCCAGTTGCAGGATAGAACTTATTATGAGCCTGACAACAAACAATTTTGGGCAGACATTAAGGGGCAAGTCAAAGATATCCTATATGAGGGTTCGAATAAAAAAGAATATGAATTCTTGATGGAAAATGAGAATAGAACTCCCCTATTTTATATCCTGCCGAAAATTCACAAAAGCAGGATCAACTCAACAGGATGCCCAATTGTTTCAGGAAATGGATCTATATTGGAACCTCTCTCCCAATTTTTGGATTCCTTTTTAAAACCTTCGGTTCCCTTGTTACCCTCATGCATCAGGAACTTGCAACACATGGGCGCAAATTCCACAACACAGGGGTGACCACCAAAAAAGATCTAAAATGGGTGGTCACCCACCTCACCCGGAGAACCTCCAAAAATACTCCCAGGGATGATCTCAAGGGTCACACGGGCATGTGGGGAGTGAGGCTATTCTGAAGATAAGTAGGGCACAGGCCATGAAGGGCTTTAAAGGTAAGAACCAGCACCTTGAACCTGGCCCAGTGCTTTATAGGCATCCAGTGCAGACCCCAGAGCACTGGTGTCATCTGCTCCCTACCCACCCCCATAAGGAGCTAGACCGTGGCATTCTGCACCAACTGCACCCTCTGGACCAGCTTCTCGGGCAGTCCCACATAGAGTGCATTGCAGTAATCCAGCCTCGAGGGGATGAAGGCATGGATGACAGTGGCGAGGTCAGAGTCTGAGAGATATGGCCAAAGCCACCAAACAAGATATAATTGCCGAAATGCACTCCCCACCACAGCTACAACCTGAGATTCCAGGCTGAGCTGTGACTCGAGGAGCACACCCAGACTCCACACTTGAGACACCATGGTAGGGTGAACCCCTCCCAACAAGAGGATATTCAACCACCCCCAGGCCCCCCAAGGCCTCACCCACCAACATCACCTCTATCTTGTCAGAATTCCATTGCATATGGGTCAACCTCATCCAAGCCCCCACAGCTGACAGGCACTGGGAAAACAGGGAGATTGTGTGACCTGGGATGATGGAAAAAGAGAGGTAGAGCTGAGTGTCATCAGCATACTGATGGGATATGCAGCATACTGATGACACTGCATGCCCTGAAACCCTGTCACAATTTCCCCTAATGGCTGCATATAGATGTTAAACAAGAGGGGGAACAGAATGGCACCCTGCAGGACTCCACACATGAGGACCCGGGGGGGAGATGTACACTCCACCAAGACCACCTGGTGAGTTGTCCTGGCCAGGAATGAACAAAACCAGTCCAAGACAATTCGGCCAGTCCTGGCATGGTCCTGCACCTCACCACTTCATCACCAACACCTCATGATTGACTGTGTAAAATTCAGCTGAAAGGTCTAGCAGGACCAGTAAGGTCTGACAACCCTGGTCCAACTGTTACGGGGGAAGGGGTAAAGTATGGGACAAGGAGGGGGGAAGGAGCAATGGAAGGGGACTGGACCCCGGCAAGCGTCTCTCTCTCCTTGGTAATGACCGTGGATACAGGTAATTCCCTCAGGGTCTTGTTTGGGCTTTCCCTCCAAACTAGGGGGCAACCCTACTCATCACGGGGAGGGGGAGAAAACCAATAGATAGGGGGAGCAGGGGGAGATGTACAAACACAAACAAGGATACTCATAGACTTCACAGGGTCCAGGTCACCGTGTACAGATGGGTGAGCGGAAAACGGGGTCCCAGACCCACTATGAGTAATTTGCCACCTACTTTGCAGACAAGATTGCTTGGATTCAGGGCAACTTTGATGCTGGGTTGGGGGCAGTAGGTGGAGAGTGCGAGGTGACAGAGGTCCCGTCTGGTCCAACTTTGTATGGGGAGTTTCAGGAAGTGACGCCAGCCAATGCGGTGGATGTCCTGGGGTCTGTGAGAGCCACCAGTTGTGAATTTGATCCTTGCCCATCCTGGCTGGTGAAAACCTACAGGGAGACATTGGGGATGGTGCTGTCGAGAGTGGTTAACATGTCCCTGCAACAGGGGAGGTTGTCGCCTAGCCTCAAGGGGGCTGTGGTGTGCCCCCTGCTGAAGAAACCATCATTGGATGTGAACACACTCGCCAGCTACCGACCTGTTTCTAACCTTCCCTTTTTAGGGAAGGTTATTGAGTGAGCGGTGGCGATCCAGCTTCAGGTGCATCTAGACAGCATCGGTTTCCTAGACGCTTTTCAACCAGGGTTCTGTCCTGGCTATGGCACTGAGACAGCGTTGGTGGCCTTGGTTGATGATCTCCGCTGGGAGATGGATGCAGAATGTTCTACATTTCTTATACTGCTAGAACTCTCAGCCACTTTTGAAATCGTGGATCATGAGCTGCTGTTGAGACGGCTGCGTGACCTGGGGGGTCTGGACAGAACTGTTCATGAATGGTTCTGCTCATTCCTCTCGGGGAGAACTACCAGATGGTGTTGGGAGCTGAAACATCTTGCCCCCATGCCTTGTCTTGCGGTGTTCCGCAGGGTTCCATCCTGTCTCCATTATTATCTAATTTATATATTCAGCCCTTGGGGGAGGCCATGAGAGGGTTCGGGGTGTGATGTCACCAATATGCTGATGATACTCAGCTGTACCTCTCTTTTTCAGCTGACCCAGACCCTGCTGTTTCGTTGCTATCCCAGTGTTTGGAGGCCGTGGCTGAGTGGATGTGGCAGAGCAGACTGAAGCTCAACCCCGATAAGATGGAGGTGATGGTGGTGGGGAGGGCAAGGGAGGTGTCGGCCCCCCTGATTAGAGGGGGTTCATCCTCCTATAGCTCAGCAGGTTCGGAGTCTGGGGGTGATATTGGACTCAAATCTCCACCTGGATTGGCAGGTGGAGGTGGTGGCAAGGGCTGTCTTCCGCGAGTTATGTCTTGTGCAGAGGCTGCGTCCGTACATCTCTGGGCCGGACCTGGCCTCCCTCATCCATGCCTTCATCACCTTGGGGCTGGAGTACTGGAATGTGCTCTAAGTGAGGCTGCCCTTGTTCCTGGGTTGGAGGCTGCAACTAGTGCAGAATTCGGAGGCCTGGCTCCTGATGGGGCTGGTCATCGGGAGCATATTACACTTGTGCTCCAGACTCTGCACTAGTTGCCAATAGTGTGCCGAGCCAGGTTCAAGGTATTGGTATTGATTTATAAGGCCCTTCACGGTCTTGGTCACTTGTACTCAGGGACCACCTTGCTCTCCGCGCCCCAGATCAGCTCCTTTGGTCTGCCAGGGGTGCCTTCTTGGAGGTCCTCCGTGTCAAGTGGAGGGCCACAATGGAGAGGGCATTCTCAGTGGCTTGGCTTTGGAATTCCCTCCCGGAGGAAGCTCACCTGGCCCAAGCCTTTTAACATTCCAGCGGGCTTGTAAAACCTGGCTGTTAGCCCGGCCTTTGGGGAGGGGGGTTAGGGTTTTTAGCTCTTCCCTACCCTTATTTCTATTTTTATTTATTTGTCCTAACCCTGTTTTGAGTTTTTTAAATTGTGTGTTGTTTTTAAAAATTGTTTTATTGAATTGTTTTTATTGAACTGTACATCTCCCCGAGATGCCGTAGGCAGATGGGGCAACTAATAAATGTTTAAAATAAATTAATAAATAAATAAGGTTGCCCGAAGGGGAGTGAAGAGTGAAAGTAGAGGGGGCGGAATAGGTGACGGGAAGGAAAGGGATCACAAACAGGTATGCACTGGGGGGCAAGAAACAGGGAAGAGAGATGAGGGCCATTGGGGAGTAGAGGAAGGGGCTCGGCTTCAGACACAATAAAGACAGGGATTGAAGTGGGGATGCAAGGTCACAAATACACCAAAGGCACTCACACAAAATGATCAAGAATAATCACTCTGCACAACAACAAGGGGTCAGCCTCTTTTGCTGCCCAGCCGGTGGTTTCATAGTTATCTCGGTCGTGTCTGTAATCTTGGTGAGACTGAGGCCCAGCCTCTTACGTTGTGCATCGCCCCACCAGTCTTGCGCTGCGTCAGGGCGGGCCTATCTCAGAGGCTGCTGTGGGGGATGATTGCATGGGCTGGGCTGGGCTTGCTGCATGGCCAGGGCTGTCAGTCAGAATGGCATCTTGTATGTGGCTACAAGCTTTCTTCACAACCCGGGAGCTAATCCATTGCGGCTGCGTCCTTGGATGCGGCATGACAGAACCCTTCCATCCAGGGCCCGTCCCACCACCACCAAGGTCCGGAGACCTGGCTTTGATGGGTGGCATCTTTGGAAGGTAAGGATCAGACTGGGGGCTTGGACATTCATTGCAGGCTCCCAGGAGTGCTCTGCCAGGCCATAGTTTTTCCAGTCAATTAAATAGAATAACCGAGACCCGATGAAGCGGGAATCCAACACCTCTCTAACTTCGTATTCGGGCTCCCCCTGGAGGAGGACCGGTGGAGGAGGGGTTGCATGTTGCAATGTGTGGAGGGGGTGTTGAGCTCATTTCAGGAGGGAGACATTGAAGGAGGGGTGAATACGGAGGTGGGTCGGGAGGGCTACGATGTACTTAACCTCATTGAGCTTCCATTTGGTTGGGAAGAGTCCCATGTATGTATCATTCACCTTAGCGGAAAGCTGCATGGAAGGATACTTTTTCTTCTTATCCCATACTAGGTCTCATACCTGAAGAGGGGTGCCTGGGAGTTGTTTCTTCTCGGCCATGGCTTTGTATTATTGGCGTGCCTTCAACAAGCACTACTGTGCCAGTCGTTGTGCTGCTTTAATAATGGAAACCAAGGCTCCTGCTGCGAGGACCATAGTGGTGGATATATCTGGAAAGCAAAGAGGGGGATGAAAGCCATAAGAAACATAAAAGGGAGATTTTCCTAAGGAAGCATTAGGTCCATTTTATATGTGAATTCAGCAAGTGGGAAATGTTTTTTAGGGATGGGACTATCGGTATCGGATTAATCCGATACTGCCGATAATTGGCGATATCGGATTAATCTGATAAAACCGATACTATCAGTATCGGTGTACCTGTTTGTTAACATTGCCATACATTTTTAAAATGGCTGCAATGTTAAAAATCTGAAAAATTGGCAATGTTAAAAAACTCATACACTGATACTGATAAAACCGATATCGGATAAAAGCGATACCAGTAAAACCGGTAACCAGTATTTGGCTGATAGTCCCATCCCTAATGTTTTGTACATTCATGTTGGAGATATGTGCTGAAACACCGGAGATACTGTGCAATGTGCTGATTTATTCTCTCCACCTGTCCATTGGCTTGCTGATGGTGAGCCGTGGTGGGTAGAAGTTTAACTCCAAGAGGGTAAAAAATGTTTTTCAAAAATGGGAGATGAACTGTGGTCCTCTGTTGGATACAATTTCTCAAGGCAATCTATGTAAATGGAATATGTTGCGAAGCAGGAGTTCCACCGTAGTCTTTGCTGTGGGTGTGGGCAAACCGTGACAAGGTACAAAATGTCCCATTTTTGTAAAGTAGTCAACTAACATAAGAATGGTGTCACAGTTATCCGATTTTGGGAGGCCAACAATGAAGTCCATTGCAATATTTTGCCACGGGCCTTTAGGGGCTTCGGTCAACTGCAACAACCCGACAGGTAGTTGGCAGGGGGTTTTGGTGCGAGCACACGTAGAGCACCCTTGAACATACCATTCAACTTCCCGCCTAACCCCTGGCCACCAAAAGGAGCGTAGGATGAGGAATAAAGTTCTCTGGCACCTGGGGTGTCCAACTAATGGTGAATCATGGTGAGCCGATAGCACTTGGGGTCTATATTTGAGAGAAATTACTACCCGCCCCTTATGATAATACAACCTTTTATTCTGTTGGTACCCCTTTTGGGGCCCTTCCTTCATACTCACACAGTTTTTAATTCCTTCAGAGATGTGAAGGTAGCAGCAAAAGCCATTGATGAAAGAATTGGCCCCGGGGTTTCCATGGTTTTCTCCTCTTTCATGTGACATGGTGATATGTCATCGGCCATAGTATTTTGTGACCCTGGTCAGTATTGGATCTTGAAACTAAATCTGGAAAACAAAAGCGCCCACTGAGCATGTCTGATGCTATTGATCCGAGCTGTTTGCATGTTAGATTTTTGTGGTCAGTGAATGCAAGGACAGGATGGGGTCCTCCTGCCAAGAAATGTCTCCATGCTTCAAAAGTGGCTTTAATTGCCAAAAGTTCCTTGTCAAGGATAATGTCATTTCTTTCCGCCGAGGTCAGTTGACAGGAGTAAAAAGTGCACGGTAACTGAATACCTGAAACTTCTTGGAGTTGGGTTAGGACTGCACTAATACCGGTGTTTGAGGAATCTGCTTCTACTATAAACGACTGAGTGACATCTGGGTGTTGCAGAAGGGAGACGGACATAAACGCCCGCTTTAAGTAATCAAAAGCTTGCTGCTGGGGGCTGCACCATTCATAAAGTGCCCCTTTCTTTAACAAGATTGTTAGGGTGGAGGTGTGATGTGCATAGCCTGGGATATATTGGCGATAATAATTTTTACTCCCTAAGATTCGTTGTAATGCTTTGATGGATGTGGGTACCGGCCACATGTGGATCACCTCAATCTTACTGGGGTCCATCCTGATTTCTTCAGGAGAGATAATAAACCCTAAAAAAGGAACTGACGTGGCATGGAATATGCATTTCCCCCTTTTACAATATGACTTATGTGTCAAAAGTCATTTGAGCACTGTCCTTACGTGGTGGACATGTTCTGTCAGGGAGGTGGAAAATATGAGAATGTCGTCCAGGTATGCAACTACAAAAATGTCCAACAGATCCCTAAGGATATCGTTAATAAAATGCTGGAAGGTGGCAGGAGCGTTTACGAGTCCATAGGACATGACCTGATATTCAGAATGCCCAAATCATGTCTGAAAAGCCGTCTTCCATTCATCTCCTTCCCTAATCCTTAACAAGTTGTAGGCCCCCCTCAAGTCAAGTTTGGTAAAGATTTGTGCCCCTTGTAACTTTCCCAACAGCTCGGGGATCAATGGCAAGGGATACCTATTGTTTATGATAACGTTATTTAGGCCCCAATAATCTACAAGGCCCGAGGTCCCCCTCCTTCTTGGGAACGAAAAACAGGGGGGGCCCGACAGGGGATGAGGAATGCCTGATAAAACCTCTAGTTAGGTTTTCTTTGATGTATTCTCGTAGGG
>QEPC01002494.1:2100515-2111040 GCA_003113815.1 Sphenodon punctatus
TCTTATTACCTGTGTCCACCACTTCTCTGATCAGCCTCATTTTGCTCTTTAACTCTTCCTTCATTTGCTTAAGGAGCTTTTTTAGGGAGTTAGAGCTTTCTCCTACCTCCTCCTCAGAGCTGGAAGCAGCCTGGTCAATTTTAGTTTCCCGCTCTTGCACCGATGCAGCAGCCATGTTAATATCAATGCTGCAGCTCTCTCTCACCTCCTTTTAATCTGCAGGCAGATTTTTATGACAGAAACGCTTGAGGGCATTTGCCTGGGACAGTTTTTGCCTGGATTTGTTCCTTCCTGACATTATCAAGCAGTTGAGGATGTTTTTACTTTCTTTCTTTAAACTTAGGCTGGCTTTTAGAGCTGGGGATAGTGGAGCTCAGGGAACTCCCAGCCGCTAGCTGCGACGCATGTGCAGATTTGGTAACTATCTCTTCTAACATTACTGGGATGGTAGCAGCCCCTCCAACTTGATCTTTAACAGGGCTAGTAAAACTGAGTCACCCCAGGCCAAATCAAACACCAGCTTCCTAAACTGGGTAATATAATTAAGTGTGCCTTCCCTTGTTTTAAATGTAGGATGACTTGTTCGACATCTCTCACCCAGTGGGAGTAATCGAACAAGAACAAGAACTGCTTTAGAAATCCTTCATAGTCTTGCAATAAGACATCACTAGAAGCTAGAAGTGGGGTTGCCCTATCTAAGGCCACCCCTCCTAGAAGCCCAATTATAAAGGAAATCTTTAGGGATGTGCAGCACCAGGGGTTTTGGTGTTCAGCCAGTTTGGGGTTCAGCCCCCCAAAAACCATTCGGGTTCTGGCTTTTTGGCCTGAACATGTTTGGGGGGGATGAACCCCTTTGGGAGGGGGGTGGGGGACAGGGGGAACCCAGTTTTCCCTCCCCCTCCCCCCTCCAGGCTGCATGGGTGGAAGGGGAGCCAGGGCTCACCTCCCCGCCCACCCTGACCAGTCTCATACATTTTCTTTTTTAAAAAAAGAAAACCCACCCCAGGGATCACCATACCTGGTGGGGCCAGAGCTCAGGTGCTGGGGCCGGCGGCAGTAGTGGTAGCGGCAGTGGCAGCAGCAGCAGATCTGACGGTGCTCCAGAGTGCTTCAGGCCTCTACTAGGCCTTCCAGGTCACATGACCCAGAAGGTCTAGTAAAGGCCTGAAGCACTCCAAAGCACCACTGGACCCACTGCCGCCGCCACCAGAAGACCCGGGGCCAGAGCACCAGCACCACCAGGTAATTCAGGGTCCAGGTCCGGGTCCAGCAGCAGCAGTGGTAGTGGTGGCAGGTCCGGGTCTGGTGGCACTCTGGAGCGCTTCAGACACCTACTAGGTCTTCTGGGTCATGTGACCCAGAAGGCCTAGTAGAGGCCTGAAGTGCTATGGAGTGCCACTCGACCCACTGCTGCCGCCACTGCTGCTGCCACCTACAGACCCAGGGTTGGAGCCCCTGCACCACCAGGTAGGGCGATCCCTGAGATGGGGATTAAAAAAAAAATTACAAGGCTGGGCAAGGTGGGGAGGAGGTGAGCCCCAGCACCCTTTCCACCCATGCAGCATGGAGGGGGAGGGGAATGGCAGAAGGGAAGGGAAAACAGGGTTCCCCTGTCCCCTGCCTGAATGGGTTCAGAACCCAAACTTTGTTCGGCTGGTTCGGGCAGGGGGCAGTTCAGATTCGGGGTGTTTGCAAATGGGCCGAACACCCCAAGTTCGGGCTGAACGCCCAACCGCCAAACTGCATTCGCACATCCCTAGAAATTTTAGCTTGGTTTTTCCCATAGGTTAGTGGTTGGGTTTGGAAAGTTAGGTTGCACAAAGCAAAGAAACCATGGCATGCCTTCCTGTCCCCATAAAACATGTCCAGACGGGGGGCTTTGGGTTCTTGGGGCAAGGACGTACTAGGAGAGGAAGTGGGCAGAAGCAAGGAGGCCAGATGCGTTGTAGGGGGTACCTTCTCTTCCTTCTTAGGGGCCCTCAAGGCCTCCTGTGATACCTAGTTTTGCTTCTGCAGCTCCTGATTTTCAGCTTTCAGGTCTTGTAGATCCATAGTTAATCTCTGTACTACTCTTGACAAGTCCTGGACCTGTTGAGCAGTCTCCTTCTTAAACAGAGAAGAGGGTTGAAGTGCTAGTAATTCTGTTACAGGGGAAGGGGTAAAGGATGGGGCAAGGAGGGAGGAAGGAGCAGTGGAAGGGGATGAGACTCCGGCAAACTTTCTCTCTGCTTGGTAATGACTGTGGATACAGGTAATTCCCTCAGGGTCTTGTTTGGGCTTTCCCTCCAAACTAGGGGGCAACATGACTGGTCACGGGATGGAGAGGAAGCCAATAGCCAGGGGGAGCAGGCGCGACGTACAAACACAGACAAGGATACTCACAGACTTTGCAGGGTCCAGGTCACCGTGTACAGATGGGTGAGGGGGAAACAGTGTCAAGAGCTCCCAAAGGGGAGTGAGGAGGGACCAGAGCGGGGGGAAATAGGTGACATGGAGGAAAGGGATCACAAACAGGTATGCACTGGGGGTGTGTGAAAAACAGGGAAAGGAGATGAGTGCCGTTGGGGAGGAGAGGAAGGGGAACAGCTTCAGACACAGTAAAGACAGGAGTGAAGTGGGGATGCAAGGTCACAAATACACCAAAGGCAATCACACAAAACTCTCAAGAATAATCACTCTGGACAGCAACAAGGGGTCAGCCTTGTTCACGATTACTGGTGGGGTTTTGCCATCCTGCCGGTATTTTTATAGTTATCTCGGCTGTGTCTGTGATCTCGGTGAGGCTGAGGCTCTGCCTCTTATGTTGTGCGTTGCCCCACCATCTTGCGCTGTGTTGGGGCAGGGGTATCTCAGAGACTGCTGTGGGGGATGATTGCATGGGCCAGACTGGGTTTGCTGCATGCCCAGTGCTGTCAGTTGGCATGGTGTCTGGTAAGTGGCTACCAACTTACTTGGCAACCCGGGAGCTAACCCGTCAAGGCTGCATCCTTTGATGCGGCATAACACCAACGCCAGATGGAGATCATCAACCAAGGCCACCAATTCAGTCTCCGTACCATACCCAGGCTGAAAGCAAGACTGAACGGGATCAAGGAAACCGGTGTGGTCCAGATGTTCCTGGAGCTGCCGTGCCACAGCCCATTCAATAACCTTCCCTAAAAAGGGAAGATTGGAGACTGGCAAATAACTGGCAGAAGAATCAGCATCAGTAGATGGTTTCTTGAGAAGGGGCCTAACCACAGCCTCCTTCAGGAAATCAGGCACCCTGCCCACCCGATGGGAGGCATTAACCACCCCAGGCAGCAATGACTGTAACATTGCCTGGCTGGCTTTCACCAACCAGGATGGACAAGGATCTTGTTCGTAAGTGGTGGCATGAACATATCCCAACAAGGTCCCCAGATCAGCAGGTGACACCATCTGAAACCGATCCCACAAAATAGGACAAGATGGAGCATCCATAGTCCCAAGATGATCCTCTGCATTAACTGTGGTACACAAATCATGGCAGACAAAAGAGATCTTATCTACAAAGTACTCAATAAACCAGTCACAGCAGTCACAGGATTACTCCAGATTCAGGTAGAGGCAAGCAGGACAGACCAAGCCTTTCACCACCCAGAAAAGCTCCTCTGGATGTGACTTTGTAGATGCAATAAGGGCAGCAAAGAACTGATTCTTTGCTGCCTGCACCGCCACAGCATAGGTCTTTAAACTGCTCTTATGCTGTGATTGATCATACTGGTCGCGACTCCAGAGCCACCATCGCTCCAACCACCTGCTCTCCTGCTTCAAACACCGCAGGTCCTCAGTAAACCAAGGAGACCTGAGGGAGACTAGGGAGGGCAGCGGACACCTTGGAGCCACTCTGTCAATGGTCTAAGCTAACAAGGTGTTCCAGAAGGCTACAAGATCATCAACAGATCAGGTGTCAAGGTCCAGAGGAAACTCCCCCAGAGTATTCTGGAACCGATCTAGGTCCATAAGTCCTGCACCTTGTTGGGGGCTGACATGCACCAGTATGCATGCCTTAAGGAGGTAATGGTCAGACCATGACAAGGGCTCCACCCCCCTGACTCCTACTAACTGACCCCCCTGCCTCAAGGCCAGTGCAGAAAACTAAATCCAGCATATGCCCCTCCTCATGTGTGGGGCGACAGATGATTTGGGACAGGCCCATGGTTGTCATGGAGACCGTGAACTCATGCCTCGCTCCTCCAAGATCGGTGTCAGTGTGGATGTTGAAATCCCCCAGGACCACTAATCTAGGGGTCTGAAGGATCACATCTGACACCAGATCAGCAAGAGCATGTAGGGATGCTGCTGGGCAATTGGGTGCACAGTACACCAACAGCACCCCTAATCTGTCCCCGGCCAAATCTAACACAAGATGGAGACACTCAATACCTGGTGGAGCCTGCACTGGATACCTCCTAAAAGACAATGCATCCTTGATAACAATGGCTACACCCCGTCCCTCCAGCCGAGGCTGATGCTGCACAGTAGTGGTGGGACCCCGGGCCCATTACCGGCTACCGGATTTACCGGTTACCGGTTCTACGAAAACCGGATTCCCGGATTAAATCCGGTATTCCGGTACCGGATTTATTTCATTGGTTTCAATGGGGCGCTGTGTCCCCATTGAAACCAATGAAATAAATTAATTCCCTCCCCCTCCCCCTCCCAGGCTGCGCGGGTGGAAGGGGGGACACCCCCCACCCACCCTGCCCAGCCTGGCTTTTTGTTTAAAAAAAGAGTAAGCGACCCCCGAGGCGAGGTGAGGCGAGGCCAGGCCAGGCCAGGCCACACACACACACCCCAGCACCAGCGGCCGCGACATCCCCACAGCCGCCGGTAAGTATGACCCGATCCCTGGGGTGGGTGGGGGTGTTTAACACCCCTACTTAAAAGTTTCCATTTGTCAAACATGATGGGTGATTGTTCTCAGGTCAACACGTAATTGTCCATCTTACTAGGAACTGCATATGTCTACATTTTTAGGGGTGTGCAAACACCTGGGGGTTTGGGGTTCAGCCTGTTTGGGGTTTGGCCCCCCAAAACAGTTTGGGGTTCTGCTGTTTGGCCCAAACCTGTTCAGGGGTGAACCTATTTGGGTGGATGGAGGGGGCAGGGGGGAACCCGCTTTCCCCTCTCTCCAGGCTGCATGGGTGGAAGGGGCACCAGAGCTCATGTCCCCCCCCCACTGCACAGCCTACTAATTATTTTTTAAGCCCCCCACCCCAGGGATCTCCCTACCTGATGGTGCCGGGGCTCCGACCCTGGGTCTTGTGGCGGTGGCAGCAGGGGATCATTGGTAGGGTGATCCCTGGGGTGGGTTAAAAAAAATTAGTTAGCTACGCAGGGTGGGGAGGAGGTGAACTCCAGTGCTCCTTCCACCCACACAGCCTGGAGGGAGGGAAAACCAGGTTTCCCTGCCCCCTGCCTGAATGGGTTCAGAACCTGAACAAAGTTTGGTTGGTTTGGGTGGGGGACAGTTTGGGGATCCTAACTGTGCAGCCTACAATTTTTTTAAAAAAAACACCACCCCAACGATTGCCCTACCTGGTGATGCTGGGGGGATCCCTGGTAGGGCGATCCCTGGGGTGGGTTTTAAAATATAATAATTTTAGTAGGCTGTGCAGGGTGGTGGGGAGGTAAACTCTGGCGCCCCTTCCATCCACACAGCCTGGAGGGAGAGGAAACCGGGTTCCCCCCTGCACCCCACCTGAATGGGTTCGAAATGCAAAGTTTTTTTGGTCGGTTCGGGCGGGGGATAGTTCAGGAAGCCTAACTGCGCAGCCTACTAAAATTATTATTTTTAAAAAACCCACCCCAGGGATTGCCCTACCTGGTGGCACTGGGGCTCCAGCCCCGGCCCCAGCAGTGGCAGGGGATCCCTGGTAGGGTGATCCCTATGGTAGGTTTTAAAAAATAATAATTTAAGTAGGCTGCGCAGGGTGAGAGCAAGGTGAGCTTCGGCACCCCTTCCACCCACGCAGCCTGGAGGGAGGGGAAACTTGGTTCCCCCCTGCCCCCCGCCCCCCACCCAAATGGGTTCGGAACCCGAACTTTGTTCGGTCGGTTCAGGTGGGGGGCAGTTCAGGTTCAGGGGGTACGCTGACGGGCCGAATCCCAAACCGCATTCACACATCCCTATACATTTTATGGTTCCACTAGACAAAAAAAGGTATGGAGTCTGAATCATATGCTGCTCTGTGCCTTATATAGAGTTTCATGTAATTTATTCAACTTGGAAACGCTAAATCTCATAGCTTCATTTTCTGTAATGAGAGGCTTCTGGCAGCAAAATCAAAGGTGTTCATGCATTTCTTCTATAACTACTGGGCTCTTCATAAAGGAAAACTAGTTTTGTTTTTGAAGATTGTCTAGTAGCATTAACTGTCAAGTACCTACACTTTTAAAAGGCATTTGATGTTTTATATCTGGTGCTCATGAAATAAGTGTTTGTGGTAGATATGAGAATTACAGAAACTGCTCACACCCAACTATCAAACAAAATTTTGTTCCACAAACATTCAAACTTGCTATAATTATAAGAGTATAATAGAAGAAATACCATAATAAGAATACCAAGTTGTTATCGCCAAGACTGGAGGGAAGAGTACAATTAGATTGCAAACAGAAGCTGATACAAATCTTGCCAAAAGCACCAGCTATCTTATTTGCACCAAAGCAATACCATCACACATTGTCTCCTGTGTGATTCAGGCCTACAGGAGGTACATTAAACAATCAATATCAAATCTGGGATGACACATGCTTTCTTATTGTCATCCAAAATGCTATTGGCAGTGGGCATGGGCCTTCAAAAAGAATTATGCCCATCCAATAACTGGCAGTGAAAAGCAGAAGCAGCAGACAGGCTCCAGGTGGTAGATCCAATCAGTAACTGAACAGACCACTGTGGATCTAGCAGAAAAACAAACAATGACCTCAGATGTGTTAATTCTTGCAAATGTATTTTCTAATCTCACAAAGTTTGGTCAGATTTTAAACTGGGCTGACCAATTCTTTGTGGAAAAGCATTTTAATAAAGTTTCCATCTCCACTTTGCATGAAGCAAATGAACAGAATTTGTCAGTTTTTTTTCTCTTTCATATCCTTGGCAAACATTCATTTTTGTTATTTCAATTTGAACCTTTCAATTACTTTGATATTTCACTTTTGGTACTTTTGATCACTTTATTTCAGTAGCCTTGCAGAACAGTAAGTTGTGTAACAGAGCTATTGTGCCATGCAGTGATACACAATTATGCTATTACATTAATAGTAATAGTACAGTCGCACTACTGCATACAATGCAAGCATATATTTGGCAGTGGACACTGAGCATTTGTAGTGAAACAAAGTGGATGGAAATTATCAAGAACAAAATACTGAAGTGACCCATCAGAAACAACAAATATACAAATATTGTATGGACAAAAATGGTTGGCCATCTATGTTTGGAACAGTCTTCACAAATTTATATATGTATTTTAAAATATTTTTACCCCACTCCTCTTGCCTAGGCAATTCGGAGCAGCTTATAATAATAATAATAATAATAATAATAATAATAATAATAATAATAATAAACTATTACAACATAAATAAATCATATTCAAATTTTATAAAATTTATAAAACACCAGCTAATGCATAAAATAAAAAATAAAAAAAAGGGTATTTTCAGACATTACAAGATCATGCTCAACCACAGTCAATACCCTGTGGTGGGGAATGGTCCTGTAACATCTGTTGGGGAACTGGAAGTTCCCCCCCTGATGTTTGCCACGGTCAATCGCGGCGGGGAATCACATTCACCACACGATCGGCAGTACCGGCGGGGCTGACGCCGATCACGTGGTGAATGTGATTCCCCGCCGTAATGAAGGGCCCCATCTCGTCTGGACAGAAACCACGGCCTGGAATCCCCAGCAGGATTCCAGACCATGGTCAATTCGGGCAAGCGCTGCAGTCGCACTGGCCACAGTGCCCGCCCGTCTCCCCAGAGGGCGGGCGGCGGGGGGAGCGTGGGGGGACAGGGCTGAGCGGCCACATGTTGCACCGCATGTCCCCGCCTCCTCACCGATTCCCCTCCGCGATCAGCCGGCACGTCTGTTGGACGTGTCGGAGTGATCCCAGCGGGGAATCATTTGGGTGATTCCGGGACGGGGCAACTGCCGCCCCGTCTCGTCTGAAATCACCCAAAGAACATCCCCACCCCCAACCCATCTAACACAATCCACCCAATAAGAAGGCCTGGTGGAAGAGCCAAGTCTAACAGTTCCGCTGGAAGGTGAGATGGTGAGGCCAGCCTCCACAAGGAGGGAATTCCAGAGCGATGGTACAGCCACTGAATGTAAAATGATTCATTCTAGTGCTGAAAAAGGTAGCAAAATATATGATTACAGGTTTTTTTCCTTCCAATTTCATGTAGATATACCCAATCTGGATGACATTCAGATGGTATGTCTGAATGCATACTAGCAATGTAGTATGGTATACTTGATCTGGATGATATTCAAACAATGTTTAAGCAGCCAATTTATTTTTTATTTTTTTTGCAATTTCAGTTAGCTTGTTTTCATTCACAGGAACAATGGAAGTTGGTGGGGGTAAAAACTGGAAATGGCCAAACCAAACCAATTGAAAATGGGAATCAATAGAGTAGTGTTTGCTATTTGGTTCATTTGGATTTGACAGGTTTTCTCGTTTTGGCAGATATTCATTTCAGCTCTAGTACATTTGTTTCAGACCTAGTTACAACTGCAAACTTTGTCCTCTCCCAGAAAATGGGGAGATAATATTAGGTCTGAAAAATATATATTTAAATCTGCATGGGAAACAGGGAAGATTTGAGACAGGAACAAAAAGTGATACAATAACAGACTAAAGGAATGGCAGAACAATGAGACTAGACTTGGCAGACCTATAACCAAACACAGACAGAAGGGGGTAAAAAGATCCTGGGGCAGTACTACATGTGTATCACATACAAACTAAATAAATCTTCAGTCAACTAGTTATGCACTAAAGCATGTAATATGCTATTTAGAAGCAGCCTTTCTATAGATTCCTTACAAGTTCACTTTGGTTTAGAAACCTATGAATTGCTTCGTTCAAGAGACCAGATGGCCAAAAATGGTGTTGAGAGGTAAGCTAACCCAGAGGCAATCTCCGAGAGACTGGTTCCCCACCCACACTGTGCTTTGCTCGACACTAGTTTGTGGTCTGTTGGTGATTTACACAATCACTTGTGTGACCCTGTTCTACTATGACTGATTAGGACATCTTTCATGTCAAGAGATTGTGCTGTATTATTGATTGGTAAGAGAATGAAAAATCCTCTCTTCTATCAGCAGAGGTCAGCCGATCCTAGATGTACCTGTTCATCTATTGAATTTAACTTTGCAATGATTGGCGATTAACATTTGAGGGGTAGAGAAGATGAAGCAAAATCTTTGGGGTCAGTGGATAGTGATCGCTACTATGGGAGAAGGATACAACCTTTCCAAGTTGACCCAATGTCATGTGACCAGGTTTTGGAAATTCAATAATCAAAAAATCTTCATTTACAAAGTGAGTTAAGGCTCTTACAAATTCACTCATGTGAGTCGACATTATGTTTTCCCACATTATGCTTCTCCCCACAGCAAATATCCCAACTAGAAATCTTACGTTTTATTCTGTATGTGGGCATGGGGTTAAAAGTGTCATCAGTCGTGTCCTGCACCTTTTTAAAATTATGAATGACAGGGCTGGATTATGAGCCCTGTCATTCGAGGGTAACTGCCCTAGCCCACCTGCCACCACCAGTCAAACTACCTGCAACCGGCACAGGTTGTATATGTCTGTGTATTTAGAATGTTCCCATATTTTAAAGGTATCCACAGTCAGCCCTTGCTCCCGTCATAAACCTATGTCATATCTTTAAGATACAACTGCCTCATTTTGTATAACATTGAATTTTCAGATGTCATAACTTAAAAAGTTCTAACCGTATTTTCATAGAGAAACCAAAGTCATACTGCGTCAGCATGCTTGAATTTTCTGAAATGTTTATAACTCCTCACAATTATCCATAAACCCATTAGCCCCTTCAGATTGAGACAGTTGCTATGACCCAGAAAACAGATATCAGACTCCATTTTTCAAACTGCAATATCTCAGTCATTTTTATCTGATTTTCCTGTAATTTGGATAGTTTCTACCTCCTACCCAAGCAATCCTCCACACCCACTTTCACAATCACAATATTAATCATATAATTTTTATAATAAATAGAATGTTCTTGCTTTATAATGGTGTGTGCATCACACCTTAACTATAAAGCGGTAGCTGCTACTCTATAGAGATGTGAGAATGCGGTTCAGCAGTTCGGTGATCGGCCTGAACTTGGCCAGTTTGGAGAGGCAAACCGAATGGCTGAACTGAATGGCCGAACCCCCGAACAGTTTGGTTGAGTTTGGCCACGTACGGATGAGTTCGGGCAGGAAAAATGGGGTAAACAAGCCCAGGGA
>QEPC01002494.1:2111140-2126100 GCA_003113815.1 Sphenodon punctatus
TGGAATCTTTATTAGATTTGGATATGAAAGTTATATTGTATTGAACTGAGAAAATTTATTTTCTTGTTTGTGGATGTATGTTAAATGATGAAACAATAAAAGTTTTTATTAAAAAATATATATTTAGTGTGTTTGTAGGACTAGGCCTTTGTATAGATATTAGATAGTATTAAATTTAGTTGCATAGGTTTTAGAATATTGAATAAGCAGTTAGAGTTAATGTAGTGTATGTATGTATATATATATATATTTGTGAGGAAAAATGGAGAGGGGTTGCTGGAGAGGCCGGTCTGCTGCCCGTAAGGCAGGCAATGGGGCATGTGGCAGAGGCGGCAGGGGCTGTGCCAGCGGAGTGGCAGCAAGCATAAGCAGCAACCTGAGCCCATCACCATGCCCCAAGCTTAGCAGGCCTACTTATGGGCAACAGACATCCTAGGCTCCCAGCACTAGTGGCACTAGAGTGGTGGTTAGGTGTCACCTCCTGGCAGCGTCCTCCACTGCCACGCAGCGCACTGGAACACCTGCAGTGCAGGAAACTGTGGCTGTCTCATCTGCAGCTGCAGGTGCAGATGATTATGGGGCCGAAATTACTCAGGGGCCACCAAGGTCCCCCATTGTAGAGGCTGGCGAATCCCACCCTGGCTTCTAGAGGCAGGGCCAGGTCTCCCTGCAATGTCAGTAGGGAGCAGAGCAGAAGCATCAGCATCAGCTATAGAAGGCATAGGGAAAGTGCTGCTCAGAATGGCAGCAGCATGGTGGGCAGTCCATCAGCCTTAGGGTCCCAGTACTCCCCTTTGCTGGACATCACTGCGATTGCGGACCGTGAGGCAGAGAGCAGTTCTGCAGAGGAGGTATCTAGTGCTGAGGCGATGGCTGTCCCTCTGAGAGCTGTCACCACCATGTTCTGCCCTGGCTCCCATCAGTGCATCACCCGGTGCAGACCAGAAGATAGGAGGGGGCAAAAAAATCCTCCATCTGGGTGCATTTTAAGTTGGTGCGGGTGGATGATCTCAAGGAGGTGCAGTGCAGTTTGTTCCAGAAGGTGGTGAAGCGTGGGCAGGTGCTCACCAACCTTGGTACAACTGCCATGGTGAGGCACCTCAAGGCATGCCACAGTGCTCTGCTGATAAACGGGCAGGCAGGGGCAGTGGACACCGGAGTTCCCGACCACAGCGGCCAGTCATCAGAGGGCAAGTATCCTGGTCCAACAGCTGCCTCTAGCAGCAGGGGGGAAGAAAATCAGCAGCAGCCTTGCCAGCAATGTCAGAGCACTATGGGGGAGGTGGGGTGGGGACAACTGCCAAGTCAGTTGGGAGCTTCAGGACATGAAAGCCACGAGCCTATTGGGGGAAATGATAGCCGTCAATGAGCAGCCCTTCTACGTGGTGGGGTACATGGGGTTTAGGTGCCTGATTGGCTTCCTAGCACCCTAGTTTCAGCTACTGTCCCGCACCACCCTGAGTTGGCAGGTGGTGCCAGCTTTGTACTGGGCTCTAAAGCTGTGGGTGAGGGAGCAGCAGGTAGGGGCTGGGGAGCCACTGTCCACTTCACCACGGACCTGTGGTCCACCAGGAATGTGCACCACTCCTGCCTGGCGGTAACGGCACACTGGTGACAGGACCCAGAGGCAGCATTTGGCAGTGGCAGGAGGGTTCCCGAAGCAGGGTATAAGTGGGCCCTGCTTCAGGCCGAAGTTATGGATGTCCCCCACACTGCTGTAAATATTGAAGCAGCCCTGACCACCATGGTGAGGGATTGGGTCAAGCCAGGTGTGCCCTTCACCAAGGAATGCGTGGTGACAGACAACGTGGCCAACATACTGAAGGCAGTCCGCAATGGTGGATTCACCAGCATCCCTTGCACCACACCCACCTTTCACCTGGTGGTCAGGGACACTCTGGGCTTGGGGGAGAAGGGGATTGGGTCAGGCACCCTTAGCTCCCTGATCAAGTGGGGGAAGAAGCTGGATGTTTTTTTAACCACCAGAGCGTGAAGGACAGTGAGGTCCTCTGGGACAAGCAGGCAGAACAAGGCTCCCCAGTGCATCAGCTGGTGCAGGATGTGTCCACCAGGTGGAACTCTACGTTCCTGATGGTCAAGTGGTTTGTGGAGCATAAAGCCGCCTTGCATCAGGTACAACTGGTGACAAACAGTGGGGCACCTCCAGGGTACAGTGGGGTGGAGGGACATCCTGTTGAAAACAGTCATTGTCCTAAAACTGTTCCTGGCCGTGACAGAGACCATCAGCTTCTCCACGGCCAGCATCATCCAGATGACCCCTCTGGTCCAGAGTCTCCTCAGGAGGTTGGAGGAGATTCTCCAGTGGCAGGATGGTGGTCCTGAGGGCAAGAAGCTGTGGGCTGAGGCATTTTCCTTGGTGCAGCAGCTGATGTCAGGGCTGAAGGGGTGGTTTGATGAGCTGCTGGTTTGATGAGCTGCTGAAGTGAGAGGAATATGTGATGGTAACCATTCTGGACCCCAGGGTCAAGGGCAGTGTGGCACGGCAGACAGAAGTCTATGGCTACTGGAAGGCTGAGCTGGTGGAGATGGTCCAGCGGGCAGAGAGGGGTGTCGAGAGTGTGCGGTGGCAGCAGCAGCAGGACGCCTCTGGGGATGGTGGGAGTGGGAGCAGCCACCCCTTTCAGCCAGCGAGGTCTATCCCTGTCCTCAGCCCAAGCAGTAGCAGCACCACCAGCAGGCCGAGCAGCAGCATCAGTACCCCTATTGCGATCAGAAGCAGCTTGTATGTGCAGGGCACTCTGGGGAGCAATGGCCCGTGCATAGCAGGGCAGGCAGCATGGCTGAGGGCAGTGGTGGAGGTGGTGTCGAGGCACAGTTACGTTAGAGAGTGTGACAGTGCCTCAGCAGCAGTGGAGAGCTACCTGGAGGAGGAGCCCTGCATTGAGCCCAGCAGCGATCCATTGGCCTACTGGGGTGGCAAGATGAACATGTGGTTGGCCCTGTTGAAAGTGGCAAAAGTTCTCTTGTCCTGCCCACCAAGAAGTGTCCCCAGCAAGCAGGTGTTCTCCCTGGTGGGGGGGCATTTGTTCACCGCAGTGCCTGAGACTGGGCCCCAAGTTGGTGGAGCAGTTCCTGTTCCTGAAGGTGAACCTTCCGCTGCTGGGATTCCCCAAGCTTCCCCTGGACATGGATTTATGGTGCAATGGTACACGCCATCCCATACCAGGGGCAGTCATGGGACGGGGCTCCTCCTCAATCTGGGCTGCTGCTGCTTTGCTGAGGTGTTTTCCCTCCCAATTATGACTGATGCGGTGGCAGGTCTTGCTGCGCTGCCTTTCCATTCCGGAAATGCAGCACATAATGTGACTTCCCGCTGACTTCCCCTCAATATTTCCACAATTCTGCATTTGCTGATGCAAGATGTGGCAGATGCATCATGTCTGCAGTGTGCAAAATTATCCAATGTTGCCTACATTAGTGGACTAGCCATGAAATTTTGCTGCATACAGCAAGCAGTTTTATGTCACCTTCTGCCTTCGGTGCGATTCTCAGCGCACCATGATTCTCTGATGGATGAATGATATAAATGATCATTGAATGGTGGTGACTGACTACCTGCTTCATCTTCCCCTTGCCCCTTCTCCTGCCGGCCCCGTGGGCCACTGGGACTATATGTGGATATGTGGCTAGGCTAGCTGATAGCTGCCAGTGCTGTCACTGTGCAGTGCTGCTGTGCTGTGCTGACTGACTGGTCTTCCGAGTCTGAACCTCGTCGTTTTAGCCTCTTTGAGTCCATGTGACTGCTACTGCAGCTGCTCATTCATTCTGCTCTAGACTGATGGGAATAGAGCTCAAGGGCCAGTTTCAAATACCACTGTCATTGTGGTGTAGTGGGGAACGTGCCTGCCTGCTGCAGTGGACTTGATCTTCAGAGGCCAGGGTTTAAATCTCCTTTCTCCCTTTTTTTAAAATCTCTTCCCTAATATGTACAGTATATTAAATACATTGAAGTTAATTTTCAGAACGGGTAGGGTACCAGTAGCAAGTTTGTCGACAATTCCATGCAATTCCAATCCCCTCCCCCTCTTCTGGCCCATCCTTCTCCTCCTCCAGGCTCCTTGTTCTGTCAGAATTTGAAATTAAACTTCAAAAGTTAATGACAGTTTTGTGCTTGAAAAAAGCATGAGCTACAGTGGTGTAGTGGATAAAGTGTCTGCTACATTGCCCTAGTTAGTCTGAATCTACAGAAACCAGGGTTCAAATCTCCTATCAGGCTTCTCCTTCCCCCCATGATACAGAGAATGTACTTTACTAAAAAAACCCTTCTTTTATTAAACCTACCCCATTCTCAAGTTGCCACATACCCCCGCTGCATCAGTCAGTTTTGCCCTAGCCCTAGTTATTGTGTGCCTGGCCTCTAATTTATGTGCAGGAGGCGATATTTCTTGACTCGAGCATCTGCCACTGCCAGCAGTTACCATGCCTTCCATCACGTGGCCTCCATGATGCCTTTTGCCTAGGCATGCAGTTGCAGGGTCTCAATTAAGGGCAATATAGGGCGTTGACAGATTACTCATATCATCTGATCAGTGTGCCACTAGAGCGACCACACCCCCAATCCTACTTGCTGCAGCGATGGAGCACTTGATACTGATTGGTAAGTGCCTTCAAATTAATGTAACCAAACAAATGATGAGTGGGGGCAAAGTCTTTCTGAATTACCATTTTTTCCGCATTTAAATTTCCTGTAGAAGAAGGTCTTCGGCGTTGTGCAGTGTATATCATGGAAAGATTAGGGAATATCGCCTTGGTGTTGCACAGTCTGGACCTTCTACAAGACTGGCTTTGTGAGTACTACTATCTGTGTAATGTAATCCATGCAAATTAAGTTGAGCTAATGTCACATAAGTAGTATTCATTAACATAATTTCCCCACCCTCCACATTTTCTTTTTCGGATTAGGTGAATGACTGGAGAGGGAACAAGAGGCCCGCAGAGAGGAGGTGCACAGGTGGCAAGACCTCATGCAGCAGATACTGCTCAGAACAGAATGGAGAAGGGAGGATGGAAAGGGTGCGGGCGACCGGTCCACCAAATGGTGGGGAGGGAAGGGGGGGAATACTGTCATTTACATTCCCGACTAAGTTTTCTATTCTTTTATTAATCACTACAGGGTTACTTTTACATTTCAAAGTTTAAATGCCTTTCCCAATGTTCTGTACATGTTTTTGTAAATTGAGACATCTTTTAAAAATGCAAGTTTATTTTTATAGAAGACACTATTTTTCAGTTTGTTTTCCAAAATTTTATTATAATGCCAGTAAACTTTTAACCAAAAATAAAAATATTTGCAATGAAGATTAATTCTGTTTTTACATTTATATTTAAGCCGCTTTCTATTGACATTACATTACCATCATCCCCCGCCCCCACTTTTCCCCCTGCAATATAATAAGAGGTGTTTTTTTTCATAAGTGGCAAAAAAATAATAATGCACATTTGACCCTTTTTGACATTTAAAATCACACCACAGCCCATCCAATAAATTCATTGGGGTGGAGTCTCCGCCTCCCACTACTATTTATCTTTAAATGTATGATTCTACAGACATGCTAACCATGAGGATAATTTTCTGCCTACTAAACTGAATTTTGTGACATTTCAGGACATTTGAGGTAACTTTTTTTGTGTGAGAAAAATGTCATTTCCTGTAGAGTGTTTTAAGAAAACACATTGATTTTATAGCAAACCATTAATTTCACTGGAGAAAACATTGGCCAGCCAGACATTGTCAGTCCTCCTGGCTCAAAGCCCCCCCCTGCTCTAACCCACTAGCCCCCAGTGCCACTCCAGTCCCCTCCCAGAGAGCCCAGGAGTCCTGGTTCCCAGCCTCCCTACTCTAACCCACTAGCCCTGGGGATGGAGCCAGGAGGACTTTGAGTCCTCAGTGAGTCAGTTCTCTGGGGGAGGGGTCTGGGAGCCAGGACTCCTGGGTTCTCTGGGCGGGAGGAGTGAGGGACAGTTAGTGGGAACAAAAAAGTGAGACATTCATATTGGCCTAAATGTCAATGTTCATAATTTCAAGTACCCTACAGAGTTCTTCCCAGGTGACTTTGCTCCAGCAGGAGTGACTGACAGTTTTACAGCCTCAATTCTGATCCCTGGTCTATCAGGAATGAACCCATAACACTATTGTGCAAAGCCTAGCCTCCAATTCCTGGATCTGGTCCATGGATCCAGACCCTACCCCAAGCACTGAACAAGAACTCAGATGAGGGCATGCACCGGATCCAAGGGCCGAATATAGGAAGTGGCATTGGCACTGGAAAGTGGCCACATAAAAACTCTATCTGTATCTTCTCTCAATCTCCTAGTCCATTCCTCCTTGACTCATCGTGGGGGGAAGAATCATAAAGATGGGGATCGGGGCTGCAGGAAAGGATTGAGTCTGAGTCTCCCTCTTTGGCAACCTTCCCTCTCCTGCCCCAGAAGATTAATAGGCAATGGGATTAAATTGCAGCAACTGCAAGCTAGATTCCTAAACGTTGAATCTCCTTCTCATTGTATGTTTTACTAAATCAAGCGGGACAAGCATCTATAAGCCATACTGTAGGTGCAAGCAGGGATGGGAAACCTCATGGGCAATCATGGCCAAATGGGCAATCAGGGAGCAAGTCCATCCATCCCCAGTATATGAGGCTGGCATAAACCCAGGGGGGATGACCCTAGGGTTTGAATGTTGGTATTCTTATAAATTTTGCTGGGCTGTATTAGTGGTACCCTATGCAGCCCTGCAACATGCATAAAAAATGTTTAAGTGTGGTTAAACTGTGGTTAGTGTCCTGTCAGAAAAAAACCCATATAGTGCAGAAACAGTAGATACAGGCAGGGACTGGGAGGGTGGGTGACTGTGTTGCAGTTTGCAAATCAATGCCACCAGCACAACCCTGCCCTGGCCAAGTCTTTGAAATGAAAATAGGAAATAGCATTGGATGGAATCCAATGGAATCCAGTGCTATTCAGTTACAGCAAACCCCCTCCCCCACTTACTACTGCCCAAGTGTGGTTGGCTGGCTCTGTGCTGGCTCAGCAGCTGGCTATGGATCATGTTTACTTTCTATTAAGAATTCCCCCCCCAATCCCTCTGCCCCACTGCCAATGCCTGCCTTAATGTAATGTATGTGGTTATGGAGTCAGTACAGCCAGCTGCAGCTTAATTTAAGTAAAAGTTTATTTTGTTTTTTTAATTTTTATACATTTTAATACTGTCTAAATCGTCCCCTCCCCCCCATCCTGCAACAATGTTGTCCTCTCCACTACGTCCTCCTGTCCTACTCCTGACTTCTTTGGAATCACTCCCGCGAGAAGGGAGATTGAGAAGAGGATCAACATGGAAGGAAACCTTTAAGATAGAGATAGGGAGCACCCCACCTCCGGCGCACTGATGAATTGGCAATGGCATTACCCTATGATCACCCAGACTCAACTGCTGAGATGGCCTCCTATGCAGCATTTGTGCGAATTGGTGGGTGAAGCGAAATTATTGTGTCTAACTGATGCATTTATTTATAGTTTACGTTTAGGAATCAGTTTTAATAAAGTAAAATAATCCTTTTAATTTGCAGGTGAAATCCTGGTCGATGTGGCCTCACCTCGTCTGTCGTGTGGACCACAGCTAATACAATTCAGCAAATACTGATGACTCTGGAACGTCAAGGTAAGCATATATTCCATATCAATATTACATATATAAATAAATATATATTATATTAATGTTGCAATACAATTATATAGTGATATTAGAATATATAAGTATAATATATATAAATATGTAAATATAAATAATATATTTTATATATTATATTATATTATTTATATTCATAATAATAAATATAAATTATATATACTTATAATAAATAAAGAAATATACAAAAATTGAATATATTTAAAATATAAGAATATAAAGATATTAAAAATTAAAAAATAGATAAATTCAAATATATAATTCTATATATACACACATAATAAATATAATAAATATATATATATATGATTATATTTATTATGATTATAATATATATGATTATAATATATATATAATATATCATATATATTATAATCATAATAAATATAATCATATATATATATTTATTATATTTATTATGTGTGTATATATAGAATTATATATTTGAATTTATCTATTTTTTAATTTTTAATATCTTTATATTCTTATATTTTAAATATATTCTATTTTTAGTATATTTCTTTATTTATTATAAGTATATATAATTCATATTTATTATTATGAATATAATATAATATAATATAATATAATATATTATTTATATTTACATATTTATATATATTATACTTATATATTCTAATATCACTATATATATATATATATAATATTAATGTTACAATACAATTATATAATGATATTAGAATATCATGATATTGATATGGAATATATGCTTACCTTGACGTTCCAGAGTCATCAGTATTTGCTGAATTGTATTAGCTGTGGTCCACACGACAGACGAGGTGAGGCCACATCGACCAGGATTTCACCTGCAAATTAAAAGGATTATTTTACTTTATTAAAACTGATTCCTAAACGGTGCAGCATGGCAGTACAACATGGTGCAACATGGCATGATTCTTTGACCAGCTGATGTGATTATATATTTAAATATATATATCTTACATATATATATATAATTATATATTGGCAAAAATAAATATAATCATATATATATATATATGATTATGTTTATTTTTACCAATATATAATATATATGATTATATTTATTTTTACCAATATATATATATATATATATATATATATATGTAAGATATATATATTTAAATATATAATCACATCAGCTGGTCAGAGAATCATCGCAATCATTCTCCTTCTACAGAACAAAACTTCGAGGTGGCACAGGACCAGCAACATCATGAGTACATATCCATTCAAGTGAATATAGCAGAGGTTCTGGATGAGGTACAAACCCTCCAAACTCAGTTGCATGCAAGTGGTGCCACCACTGCCAGAGAATTTTGCTCAGTGCGCCCATCAACCCCAAGTCCTGTGTAAATGTTGTTGTTATTGTAGTCGTTCTTATATGAGTGCTGCAAATATCTTGTTGGTGGAAAAAGGAAAAGAAAACCACAGAAGACAAATTAAATGATGAATAGAAGAGGACACCAGTACTGCCATGTTGCCACCTCCCTAAGCAATATACCTTCTATGTTTATGCAAACATGCAGTGGCACTGGTACAGTGAGTGCTTACCTTATCAATGTTCCTGTATGCCCTCACGTATGTCATGCTCCAGATCACAGCCCTGTCATTGGAGAGCCAATGACTCTTTAGTTAGCTGCATAATTTCCTCATCTGTGGCTTTCAGAAATTCCTTTGTAATTTTTGGAAGGTAGGCCCTGTTCATGCGTATCAATGCAAGTCGTTCAAGATTTACACTTGAGAGACTGGTTCTTTTATTACCCACAATAGCACCAGCACAGTTGAATAGACGTTCAGATGGGACCCTCGACAGGGGGCAACCAAGGTGGGATATTGCAACATTATAGAGTGCCGGGCAAGTGTCTTTTATTTTCATTCCAATAAATGAGTGGATCAGTACTCATGCCAACCACCCTGAAGACATCAGTTACTGGCCATACATGTCTTCTGCTGCTGCAAGTGACGTCAGTCGGTGTAGAGGATCAGTTCTTCTTTTCCCACACAGTGCACATTCTGATGACAGGAGGCCATATTTCTTAAAATTGGTCCAAACGGATGAAGTATGCCCTTTTGCCTTGTCTTTTGCACTGCTGTCAGTATGATCTTCTTCAACTTCAACATCTGTGTTCTTGCTCTGTGACTGCGAGCAAACCAGCTGCAATGAAATGTCACACCGTGCAGCATCTGCTGATGCACCCCCACCCAAGATCTTTTTTACCTTCTTAAATCACTAGTCCAGAGCTGTGGCTGTCCCGTACAGTGCCTGGACAGTCATCGTCTCAAACTGA
The DNA here is from genome assembly GCA_003113815.1 of Sphenodon punctatus. Classification (NCBI taxonomy): domain Eukaryota; kingdom Metazoa; phylum Chordata; class Lepidosauria; order Sphenodontia; family Sphenodontidae; genus Sphenodon; species Sphenodon punctatus. Next base: position 2,121,137 of record QEPC01002494.1, read on the forward strand.
GGGCTGTCGTCAATCAACTATAGCAAAGTATGGGCCATTGCAACAGCAATCTGTCCATCCTCCTTCTGAGCAAATGTCTCTCGAAGATTTTCAACTTTGCTCTTTAATAAGACGAGCACTGCCAAGGTCTGGCTGAGTGTGGCATCTGCCTTGCTAACAAATTCTGTCATTGTAAGAAAGGGCTCCAGCAGAACTAGCAGTGTTTCAATAATATCCCACTGTGTCACTGTTAACTGCATTTCTGAAGTGTCTTTTACTGATTTGGATGCCACAACAAAGAAAGTGTCCACTGCAAGTCTTTCTGTATGCAATGTCTTGAGCATTTTATATGTTGAGTTCCAACGTGTGCAGACATCGATAGGAAAAAACTGAAGAGGAAGTTTTGTCTCTTTCTGTATCTTCCTAAGCTCACGCCGAGATGCTGCAGATCTACGAAAGTGTGCTACCAACTTCTTTGGTCTTTCAGTTGTCTCTATTACAAAATCCTTAGTTTCAAGAAATCTCTTTGCAACCTGATGGAGGGAATGAGCCATGCAAGAAACTCTCTCAAAACCAGCATCACAAATTCCTTTAACGATATTAGACCCGTTGTCTGCTACTATGAAGCCAACAAAGAGACCAAGCGGCTCCAGCCACTGCTTTATCAGGTCTAATAATTTTCCACGTATGCTGTCTGCTGTGTGGATTTGTGGAAAGTGTTCCAAAGCAAGTATGGCTTGGTGTCTTTGCAGTAGATTCTTGCCATCGTGATGTATCCAATGCCCAGTTATCGACAGGTACTCCATGTGCTGCGCACTGGTCCACATGTCTGTTGTTAGGTGCACAACTGCACCTTCACAATCACCCATAGCTACTGCCACCGCTTTGCATGATTCATTGTACAGTGTGGGAATGGGCTTTGTGGCAAAGTATACCCTTGAAGGTACCTTCCATCATGGAGCCATACCCTCCATCACTTCATGGAACCCCTCATTCTCCCCAAAAGAAAAAGGCAGATGGCCACTGCAAGCAACTTTGGGTGATTTCAGATGTTATGGGCGGGTGGTTCACCATGGTGGATCCCCAGTGGGGGCGAATAAAACAACCATGCCGCGGGGCAAGAAAAGCCCCAAACAGACATGACGGGGCCGGGACCATGACCGGGAATTGGGCCAACACATCACGGATTGGGGCAGTGCAACAGACGTGATGCCCATCCCCGGCCGTGGTCAAAACGCCCAGAAGACACCGGGCAGGGGCGGGACACAGACATGGCTGCCTGAGGGCAAATGAAGCAAAAAGGCACAGAAGGGAACGCCCACACAAGGGAAATGGGAAGGGAGGGGGGAAGAGGTAGAAGCAGCCAACAGGTACCACACTCAGCAGGTGCGCACACACACACAGCAGTCCCACAGTGCAACACACAGCACGACCACATGCCCGGGCGTACACAGACACACACACACACACACACATGCACACACACATGTGGGAGTACCCACCCAAGGGAAAGGTTGGGAAGGGGGGGCAGGGATGCCCGGGCAACGCACCAGGAACAATGGGAGCAGGGGGGGACACGGAAGAGGAGGGGCACCGCAAAAGGGCAGGGCAGGACACAGGCTGCAGGAAACCACCACCCCCACAGCACCATAGTCCACATAGGTGCCCCCACAGCAACACAGGCAATCTTGGAAAGGGGGGGGCAGGACCCCAGGACCAAGGCACAATGGGAGCCCACAAGGCACAGCCAGCCCGGCGGAGACTGTCCAGGAGGGGAACGCGGGCCCCACAGTCACAGATGGCCACAGGCATGGCAGCCAGGACAGGTGGAGAGGTGCTCCAGGTCCAATGACACGAACCCCCCCCCGGGAAGCACCAAGGCCCAGTCCAGGTCACACAAGCACCCAAGATGGGGGGGGACCACTGCAGGTGGCAGCGCCCATGGATGCGGACAGGCAGGTGGACACGGGCGGGTCAGAGAGGCCACCCAGGCACTCAGAATGGCAACCAGGGGGGGCCAGGAGGGGGCCCCAGGCCGCAGCCAGGGGCAGCAGCTCCCAGCAAAGCAGGCAGATGCACAACATGGTGGAGACATCAGGGTGGGAGCAGCCAGCGGAGACTGGCCCCCCCAGACCAGGGAGGGGGCCCACATGGGAGCACGACACCGGGGGAGCCAGGAGGGGCACATGGAGTCACAGGCTTCCGCTGGGGGCCACAGCGGGCCGGGGGCCCAGGGGCCCCGCCCGGTGAACCAGGTGGGGCCAATGGAGCAAGCCCCGGCAGTACCCCTGCAAGGACATGTGGTGGGCGATCAGGTAGTACACCTCAAAGGGATCAGGCATGGTGAGAGCCAGCTGCAAGTCCACATGGGCCCACACCCCCAGCAGGGCCAACAGCTCCTCCGCGGAAGGCTCTGGCACCCAGCAGGCAGCGGAAGGGGGCCACGGAAGATGTCCCAGCTCCAGCAGCCAGTGGTACACTGCACCATGGGTGCATTGGTACCCACGTGCCCTGGGAACACAGGAAATGTAGGTCGCAGACGAGGCAGGGCCACCCTCAGCAAGGCACTCCATGAAGGCGCTCAAACCGCACACCACCAGTGCTGACATGGTCTCTGCCCTGGTCCAGGACACATGGGAGCACCGCTTGTCTGGGATGCGCCCCACAGGGAAGCGAACAAGCCCCAGGGCCTCCGTATGCAGCCGGCAATCACGAGCGCTCGCCTCATAGCTGAAGTAATGGAGTCCAGAGCTTATGCTCTCATAGGCACCCCCACGGCTGCCCGGGGTGCCCAGNTGGAAGGTCCAGATATGGGGGGCCCCAGGGGGGCAGGGGAGCGGGAGCCCCGTGGATGGGCAGCCAGCCATGGTCCGGCACCACAGGGAGAATGACACAGAGCCCTGGCAGCAAAAACACCCTCCTGGGTTGGGAGGGGCACTGAGGGGTCCCGAGTACAGGGAAGGCAGCTGCGAACCACAACATTGTGACACAACAGAGCAAGGCGTGGGGCACGGACCTGGCCCAGCTGCACAACACAACAGCAAGCTCCCTATCTGGCTAATCTCACCTTCAAGGCCATCCTGCAGCAAACAGTGGGGGGGAATGGGGCTGGTCCAGCGGTGGAGAGGGCTGATGGAATGCAGCTGTCCTGGGAGAGCGCAGAACCACGCGCCCATGCAGGAGTGAGGCCAGGTGGCCCGCCTGCCAGTGCACCCAATGGCACGCACCCATGCCCCAGCCCCCCCTGGGGAGGCCCATGGCCGGGCAGGGGCCCACCTCCAGCACAGCCCTGGCTTCCCAGGCACTGTATAAAAGCGTGGCCCACCCTGTGGGCCCCAACACCATGGAGCGCGATGGGGCTGCGGCCTATTGAATGTTCCTCGCGGTCGCAGCCGAGTGGTTCCAAGACCACACAGAGCAGCTGCGCCTCCTGACCGCGGAGGTGCAACTGGCCACCCGGGTGCTGGTTGCCCAGGCCCAAGCAGCAGCATGGGGCCTCCGGGCCCAACACGGACGCAGGAGAGCCCGGGCGCGACTCAGGGCGCTGCGCGTCTCTAGGGCAGATTGGAAGGCCGAGCCGGGGCCGCACCCGGCCTGCCCTGCTCCGTTGTGCTTCCCGGTGCATCCTCTGGGTAAGGGAGACCCTGCTCAGGGCAGCCCTGCTCGCTATGCCCATAGCCAGATCCCTATGGGTTGCTGAGCACCCACAGGCGTGGTGGGTGAGGCCGATGGCCCACTGGGAAGAGCAAGACTGGAGGGCCAACTTCCAAATGAGCAAGGCCACCCTGCTCCACCTAGTGGAGCTCCTCACACCCTGGCTGGAGCGGCAGCACACCTCCATGCGGGACCCCATCCCCATGGTCCAGCGGGTGGCCATAGGGTTCTGGGCCCTCGCTACCCCCGATTCCTGCCGGTCGGTGTCCCAGCACTTTGGGGTGGGGGGTCAGAACTGTCACCTGAATCATGCAGGATGTGTGTGAGGCGGTGGAGGGCGTGCTCCTGGACAGAACGATCCAGCTTGTGGATCAGGGGGCCGTGATGCCGGGCTTCGCGGCTGGAGGCTTCCCCAACTGCATGGGAGCCTTGGACAGAACCCACATCAAGATCCTCCACCCAGACACCGGGGAGGCCCTGGAGTACGTGAACCGGCACGGTTACTACTCCCTGCACCTGCAGGGGGTGGTGGAACACCGGGGCCAGTTCATAGACATTTACACAGGCAACTCAGGCCGCAGTCACGATGCCCGGATCATGACCACCTCCCCCTTCTATGCCAAGATGTTCCGGGGGGACTTCGCGGACATGGGCATGAGGTGGATCGAGGGGGTCCCAATGCCCCCCTGTATCCTCAGGGACCCCGCCTACCCCCTCACCCACTGGTTGATGAAGGTGTTCCCCATACCGAGCACCCCTGAGGAGGTCCTATTCAATATGTGCCTGTGTTCCAGCCAGACCATGGTGGAGCGTGCCTTCGGGGCCCTCAAGCAGGGCTGGAGGAGTGTAGCTGGGTGGCTGGATTACACCGTCTCGACCTCGGCCCTGGTGATCGGTGCCTGCTGCGTGCTGCACAATATCTGCAAAACCGAGGGGGCAGCCCTGGACTACCCCGAGCCCCACTGGCCCCCCGGTCCCGTGCCCCTCTACGTGAACTCAGAGAACCCCAGGGAGTACCGGTACGCCAAAAGGATCCGGTCCACCTTGGCGAGCCATATCAGCCGGGGGGCCGAGGTGTGACAGACCCCCCTGGGGGACACACCTGCTGATCCGAGGCCATGCCCCCACCCAGGTCCCCCACAAATGGGAGCATGAGCTGCCCTACTGACAGCTGCCTTTATTTCCCCCATGTGCACACAATCACCCAGTCCCGCACCCATGCGTTGCCCTGTCCCCTACAGTGCCCCCATCATGTGTCCCTCCCCTCCCCCCATCCCCCCTTGCTTCCTTGGGCATCCCTGTGGGCGCCTGCTGGGGCCCACAGAGCTCTG
>QEPC01002494.1:2126200-2147739 GCA_003113815.1 Sphenodon punctatus
GCTCCATCCCGCCACGCGTGCCTGCGGCTGATTTCAAGCGTGGTTGAAATTGACCCCATGTGCGTATTGAGCGTGGTGAACATCTGGTGCGCGCCGAACAGACGTTCCAGGCGCATTGGCCCCGCCGCGGCATTGAGCGTGGTTCACTGTGGTTGAGCGTGATCGCGTAATGTCTGAAAATACCCTTTGTCACAAGTGCGAGGTAGTACTGTGCAGTAGGGTGAGATTCTGACCATTTCATTTGATTTTATATAGATTGCTCCAATGCACAGATTGCTAGTTTGCACAGTAGTATCACCAGCGGTGTGTGTTGACTGATCTGTGCTTTTCCTTCTGTATTGGGGAGTAGTGGCATTCAGAACTGACATGTGATGGTGCTTCATGTGGCTATGTATCCCACTGGTTCCTGGCTGGCTCGTCCAACCTTCAGTTCCTCTCTTGATTTTTCTAGAGCAGTATTTGCACTGGACTACTAATTTCTTCGCATCACAAGCAGTGAAATATTTCCATACATCAGACCTTTGTCCTGTTCTTGCATCTGTGGAGCCGGTGGTGGTGCCTTGCTGAGGTAATACCGCAGTCTCTTGTGATGTTGCTGGAGACGGAGAGTGACCCTTTGGTGAAATCCAATTCCTAAACAGGCTCTTTGTATTGTTATGCACTGTGGTGATGGACTGACTTTGTTGTGCTAAAAAATATCTATTGAACACAGGGGCTACCTGTGTTTTTCTTGCACACGACAAAGGCAAATCAATTTCCTCCTGTCTCACATTGAATGGGTGATGATGCAAAATCTTTGATCTTTTATGCAGTGGTGTGGAGGATGAGGAGGGTAACCAAGTAGGGTTATAGTCAGGATCAGTGTTATTTCTGTCATTATCATCGATATCAGTTACATCAGCATCACTCACATCAAAGTCATCATAATGGTAATGACCCATATCTGGCGCGGCAATAGTGGTGCTGATGTCTCCGACCAGTCCCTCCTCATCACATGTCTCTATTAGACGTGGCTCGGCTGTTGTTGTTTCCAGTTCAACCACTATGCCCTCGTCCTTCCCCTGACAATGTTGCACTTGGACATCATTGGATTCTTCTGACGCCATTGATGATTTGTCTGCATCTGTTCAAGAAATCTTCCACTGCCTCCTGCGAGCACTGGAAAACACAGGGTTGAAAAACAGTTTTTGAACTCTGTGGCACAAAATGTTTATTGGTTTCAGCCTGTTCCATCTCAACATGTGGTGGTTCCTCCACAACTGACTGCTGATGTGTTTCTGGCTACTGCAGATGCTGCTGATGTGAGTGAGCAGACTCCTCCAGACTCTTACGCTGCTGTACTGGGGAGGATGTGGACCCTTGAAGTAAGTTAGGCTGCTTCTGGTGCTAGGGTTTTCTTTTGCCATTACATAGCATTTGTTAGGGTGCAAGCTTGAACCTGCAACGCTGATGTTGGTAGGTAGGTAAGTTTCCCCAGTGCTATAGGGTAGCTGGGTTTGCTGCTACTCTCCTCCTGTCTGCCTGGTGCCCTTCCCTGCTTGGCTCCTCCCCCTAGACTCCTTATTGGTTGTCAGCAATATAAAAGGTCTGATGGAAACAGTTGCAAGTTGTGGGACATCAGGTCTTGGCTGTGATCCTGTTGCTTGCTTCACCCTTTGTGCTCTTGGTCTACATTCAGGTTTCCTTCTCCTTCAGCCCCTGCCTGTCCCTCTTCCCTCTTGGTACCTCTGCTTCCCTTGTCTCTGTGACTCCTGTTCACCTGTTCCCTGTTAGCTGTCTCTTAGCCAGTTCTGTCTCCTTGTGCAGTCTGCCTTGTGTGGGGATTCCCCTCTCCCTTGTTAGGTCTAGGTTTCCCCACTCTGTTAGCTGTTCCTGCCTTTGGCCTCGCCCATTTTTATAGGACTATAGCCATAGCTTCTCCTGTTGCCTTGTGTCTTTGGCCCCTGTTTCTGGTAGTTTTTTGTTGCTCCCTTTGTTCCCTGCTCTTCCCCTATCTTTGGTCTCATAGCCCTTGTTCATAGTTTCCCTTGGCTTCCCTGGTTCCTTGTTGCTTATGTTGCCCTATTCCTTGTTGTTCATGTTATGTTGGGTTCTTGTGTTCATGTAGTATGGTTACTGAACCCCTTGATCTTTGCTCCCCTAGTCTTGGGTCCTAGTCTCTTGGCTCCTGTTTCCCCATTGCCTCATAGCCTTGGCTTCTAGGCCCTTGTCTCTGTTCCTCTTTGCCCTTATTGCTCCCCAGTGCTCCTCTGGCCTTTGTTCCTAAGTCTCTGGATGCTTGGTTCCCCATTGCTTTCTTAGCATTGGTTCCTGGGCCCCTTGGCTCTTCCCTATTGTATCCCTGTTTCCCAGTGCCTTCCAAACTCTGGGTCTTTAGAAACTTGCCTCTGTCTCCCTATTGCCTTCCTTGCTTCCCAGTGCCTTCCTAGCTCTGGGTCTTTAGTATTCTGCCTCTGTCTCCCTATTGCCTTCCTTACTTCCCAGTGCCTTCTGAGCTCTGCGTCTTTCATGTCTTGTTCTTTATTGCTCTGTATAGCTCTCTAGCTGGTCCCTTTGTCTCTTGGCTTTCATTCCCTAGTGCTCCCCTTTCTCTCTAATGCTCCCCTAGCCCTAGTTCTCTTGTTCCTTTCTTCTAGGTCCTTATTGTTCTCCTGGTTCCCCAACCCTTCCCCATTGACCTTGAGGATGAGCCATCCACCTTCATAGGCCAGTGTGCCTGGTGTTTGTGCTGAGTATTCAGGCTCCAGGAGAGTGGAGAATGGCTGAGAGGTTTCCTTGTGGTTCCCCGCTCTCCTCTACCCGTTCCCCCTTCTACCTGCTTATGTTGCATCATAGGTCCTTTCTGTTCCTTTGAACCCCCAGCCCTGCACAGTGTAGTCCTTTTTGGGTATCCCCTCCTTGGACAGTGCCCCCTTGTAGCCTGTCCCCTGACAGCATCATGAGCATTGACAATGATTTTTTGCACTGCTGACTAGATTCAGTACGTCGGTGGTGGTTGAAAGTCTCATGAGCCATTGCTTAACAGTTCTTCCAAATGTGTAATTACACTAAGAAAGATTATGGTTGGTAAGACAATGTTGAAAAATGTTTTAGAATAATAAGAGATAATGATTCAGAAACACAGTCCATCATGACATTTAATGTTTATTGATCTGTGAAGATTATATCAACATAAAACAGGTTAAAAAACAGATTGTAAACACAGTCCAGCACCAGCGGTAGTCATTGGCTGTTGACTTCACAATAATGACAGTCAATCCATATAAAGTAGAGTAGAACAACAGAAGTGAACAGCATTCACTTGCTATTAATACAGTACAATATCCACAATCACATAGCAAATGTTTTCGTAGAATATCGACAGACTCAAGGTGGATAGATGAACACCATCTTTAAGAAAAAGACTGTTATCATCTGGGGTAATGTTACAGTGCCGAACAGAATGCATGTCCATGTCTTTCATAAGTCCTCCAGCTGACTTGTTGAAATTCTTTATATATTTCTTCATAGCCTGCATATTTGTCCTTTATTTGTTGCATTGCTGCTTTATAAGGTCTAAAAACAATATTTTACACCCACTGAATAGATTACTTATTTCCAGTAAATCTCTTTTCATGAAGTCAATCAGCTCGACCCCTTTGATTATTCCTATGTCCTTTCCACCAGAGTGGATCAATAAGCAAGATGGAAGATCTGAATTTGAAGAAATTAATTATCTTTATTTCTTTAAAGTGGCCACGACATTGCATCATCTCAGGTTATTTTCAGATGTTACAATCCCACGCTCAACCACACTGAATACCCACATGGTGAGAAAGGAACCATAACATCTGATGGGGGGAATGGAAGTTCCCCCCCAGATGTTCACCCCCGTGAATCACAGCCAGGAATCACGATCACCACACCATCAGAGGTCAGGGCGGGGCCATCCCCGATCACGTGATGAATGCGATTCCCCACCGTGATGAAGGGGCCCGTCCCATCTGAACGGCTACCATGACCTGGAATTGGCGGCAGGATTCCGGGCCGTGGTCAATTCAGGTGGGTGCTGTGGCCGCATTAGCCGTGGGGCCCACCTGTCTCCACAGAAGGTGGGCGGTGAGGGACCATGGGGGGGCAGGGCCATGCGGCCACATGCTGTACCTAGCAGGCCCGATCCCTCCCCGAACGTCCGTTGGACATGCTGGTTTGATCATGGCAGGGGATCAAAGGGTGATTCCATGACGGGGCCAATACAGGCCCCGTCATGTCTGAAAATACCCTCAGTCCACCCCACCTTAGCCACCTCACATTAACATCTTTCAAAGGGAGATCGCATTTTTCGTTTTCATTTTTTCAGAATTGCTCCAGTTTTGTTATATAAGAATTACCAATGAACCAGATGTTCTTCATGGCCTAGTAAGCATAAATGTCAAAATTGACTTCAAATTTATAATTTTCTTTAAATGCAGTCACACAACAAGAACCATGTATACTTACTTATTCTCATAACATACTCCTCTCTTTCCTAGCAATTATGTAAGCAGTTAAGTCACAAATCTATACTTTAAAATAAATAAATCATTTTGTATTAATGGTTTTAAAAAAAATTAGGAATGGATTGTAATGGGAAGGAAAACAAAATACTTGCCTTATTATCTGGCTGCTGCAGTGCTGGCTGTGTGATGTCCTATTTGTGTGTCCCACAGTGTACACACATTGTCCGCCTCCTGGTCCTGGATGAAAATGACCCCTCTTCCTAGTAGTTGTTGCTATGAAATCCAAGGAGGAGGCAGGAAACAAAAGTGATGTCTCTGAAGGATGAGCTGTAATTAATGATGGTAAATTAATGCTAATCAATACATGCTAATGTGATGTAATGTATATACAATGGTCATGTATACAGACACAAACACACACACACACAAACAATCACACTAGTGTAGGGATGCTTGCGCCCCACCAACTGGCTCAGTCAGACAGGAGTAGGACTCAGAGGAGTCATGTCAGGTGGTCAGTGGTCACTCAGGCCAAGTGAGTTGGTTGGTGGTGTCTCCAATGCTATTTTCATTTCAAAGGATTGGCCAGGGGGCAGGGCCAGCAGTGATTTACAAATTTCAACAGTTAGTCACCCTCCTCCCTGGTCCTGCCTGTATTGGTCACCTGCCTTAACAGCAATGAAGAACAAAGGGGTGGGAAACCAACCTTTCCAGTTAATTGAATGCAAGCCGGTGGTGGCAGGCAGAGGCTTCAGAGTTTTCTCCCCCCAACTGCCCGCCAGGGTCCAAGTCAAAGGGACCCCATGAATTACGTTGCATTGCGTGCCTGGGGGGTCAGGGCCACAGGCTGTCCAGCCATGACTCCGAACACCGGGTCTGGGTGCAGAGTCGCAGTCTACTAGAGCCCTGCTCACATAAGCATAACACATAGGTAGCAAATAGTATAAGTTTGTTTTATCATGTGGACTGGCATCCCCCAGCCCCCATTATTTTCTGTGTGCGAATTCAAACTACCCCCCCTACTTCTCCTGCAGCACCCACCCAGCTATCGCACCTGCCCACTGTGGCCCTGGACCAGCCTCCGGGCATGCAACGTGCTTCATGGGGTCCCTTTGACTTTGACCCTGGCGGGCGGATGGGGGGGTGAAAGCTCTGAAGCCGCTTGCATCCGTCCCGTGCCGTCTCCCATTCCATACCATAATAAAACTTGGAGACTGTGGTGATTTCAGAGCTTTCACACACACCCACCTGCCAGGTCCAGGGACAAAGTCAAAGGGAGGGACCACCACATGAAGCGTGCGGGCCTGGGGGTCAGGGCCGGTTTGCATCCTTCCCATTCCATCAACATACCATAATAAAACTGAGTGAGTCGCACTCCCTCCGTCCTGGTCCTGGACGGTGCCAGGCGGAAGGCGAAGGGATGAATCTCTCAGTAATATCACAAAACTATATCACACAAATCTCACCAAAAATCACAAAAAAGGGGGTGGGGAAGCATCCAGTTAATTACCTAGTTAGCTAACTTCAAATAGAGAGCTTGGGGTGGGGGGAGCAATGGTTGGCTGTGATGATTGTGAATCAGGCCCTTGGGATTCATTAGGATTTTAATTCAGAGGGGAGACGGGCACCTACATGACTCAAATGCGGGCTTTTTCACTATCTGAATGTTAAGGAAGACACAGACAGAGCAGACAACAGAGCAGACACTGGACGGGGAGGCTTTGTTCAAATAAACACACACAGTAACACACAGAGAAAATAGTGGGGGCGGGGGCTGCCACATGGTAAAACAAATGTATTTGCTTAGCTACTATGAGTTATGCTTATGTCTGTGGGTGAGCGGAGCTCTAGTCTGTGACTAGTCTGCATGCAGCACCTGGACCAGGTGTTCATGCCCGTCCTTGGGCCCGGTCTCCGGCCCAGGCATGCAGCACACTTCATGAGCAAGGAGGGGAGGGGACATCGGCTTGTATGGCCATCACATTCCAATCCATTCCATAATAAAACTGGGGGGGGGGAGGGGAGAGTGTGCTGCGCATGTGGAGCTGGTGCCTGCCTATGCAGCTATGCAGCCTGGCATGCACACACAACTTCTGCCAGCTTTTGTGATTCTTTGGGGAATTTAAGGGAAGGGGCACAAAAATTCAAACACCAGCATTTTCAATATCTGAATGTTAATGAAGACACAGAGCCACAATAACACCACTCATCTTTGATTAGCCGACTGAGACTCCCAGTCCCTCTGGCCAGCACCGGCGCGGCACGCAGTGCAGTGGACATGGGCGGCACGAGGCAATGCTGCTTTATGTGCATAAGTAAAAACTTAAGGGAGCTATATTTTAATATAAAAAATCATTGTAAATTAACATTTCGGATACTTATAGTCACTTAAATTAAATTTTCGAACTTAAATAGAGTTGTGGGAGAAAAAAGGCACAGAGGAGATTCAAACCCAGGACTCTACAGAGCTCCTTTTTAAAGGTGGCAGCGTAATCACTGGACCACAATGACCTTATGGTCTACTACAGCAACAGTGTACAAGGGAAGTCAAAGGGACCCCATGAGCACATTGCCTCCCTGGGGGTCGGGGGGCCACGGGTGGGTCTGGCATGATTCTGAGCAGACCGGGTCTGGGTGCAGACTCGCAGTCTACTAGAGCTCTGCTCACCCAAAGACATAAGCATAACACATAGCTAGCAGATATGTTTGTTTTATCATGTGGACTGACAGCCCCCTGTCACCGCCTGCTTGCATCCATCCCGTCCCATTCCATACCATTAGAAAACTTGGAGACATGGCGGCTTCAGAGCTTTCACCCCCCATCCACCCGCCAGGTCCATGGTCAAAGTCAAAGAGGGACCACCGCATGAAGCGCGTTGCAGGCCTGGGGGTCGGGGCTGGCTTGCATCCTTCCCATTCCATCCATACCATAATAAAACTGAGTCCCTCAGTCCTGGTCCTGGACGGTGCCAGCACTGCCAGGCGGGGAGGTGAAGGAGGGATGAATCTCTCAGTAATAAGTTAATAACACAAAACTCTCAACAGCAACAACAACTGGCAGAAAACCAAATACATATGTATAATGTTGTAATCACAGTAACTTACACAAAGAAGTTTTCTTGAGTGTATGAGATGATCAAATTCATGCAGCAAAAGGAATCTTTCTTCTCGTATCGCGGTGTTGGCAAGTAAAAATCCATGCTCAAACCAGCAGGGAGAAAAGGCATCAAATGGTTGCAGTCCCCCAATTTATAGGGGCAGGAGAATGAAATTTAAATAGAAACAAAAGATAAGGGTGGTCTCTCTGTGTCTCTGTCTCTATGCCAATCAAACAGGTCAGACTAGGGTCTGGGAGTTGTGGCGGCGGATCCTGTGCTGCTGAGTCATTCCGGGTGACAGAACCATGCGGCAATGAATCACAATACAAAGCTGCCACGCTTAAGTGAAAGGTGAAACTTTGTGACAAACCTACCGCTTGCGTGTGACATCTGCAATGGCAACAGTACAGTGGCAGCAACTGCGGAAATCCACAAGTGCAAGCAGCAGAAAGATCTCCCTTCCAACTCATGCTGCTTTGTGCGGAAGAGAGCTTCCCAACAGTAAATGCTGCCGCAGTTGTACAGCACTTCAGCCCTACTCCCAATGCCTGCCCCCTCTCATCTCTCTCTCTCATTCTAGATGGCCTTGGCTGGCTTATCTGACTGAACTCATGACACACGGTGGCATTGGGAAACTGTAAGTCTGCCAGCCCACCTCTACCTAGACGATCTGGGTCCGTCTATGTGACTGGCTCTCTCTTTCTCTCTCTCTCTCTCATGTTGCACAGTCTTCACCAGCCTCTCTGAGTGCCCTGCCAAGATCCTGGCCTGCCTTCTCTAATGTCTCTCATGCCACGATGCCTGTCTGCCCACCCGCCCAGGTTGAAAAGCTCAAACCCTGCCTCAGTCTGCCTGCCTCTCATGCCATGCTGCCTGTCTGCCCTCCCAGGTTTCAAAGCTCGAACTCTACCTCAGTCTGCCTGCCTTCTGCTCATGCCACGCTGCCTGCCCACCCACACGCAAGCCCATGTGATTTAGATGAAAGCCTGCCTCAATCTGCCTGTCTTCTGCTCATGCCACACTGCCTTTTTGCCCACCCAGGTTGCAAAGCTCTAACCCTACCTCAGTCTGCCTGCCTTCTGCTCATGCCACACTGCCTACCCGCCCGCCTGCCCAGGTGGCCTAGATCAAAGCCTGCCTATGTCTGCCTGCCTTCTGCTCATGCCACGCTGCCTGTCTTCCCATCCGCCGCCCGCCCACCCAGGTTGCAAAGCTCGAACCCTGCCTCCATCTGCCTCTCATGCCATGCTGCCTGTTTGCCCGCCCTCCCACCCAGGTGGCCTAGATCAAAGCCTGCCTCAGTCTACCTTCTGTTCATGCCGAAGTGTCTGTCTACCAACCCAGCGCCCTGTGGGCAAAGCTGAAACCCTGCCTGCCTCTCATGCCACAGTGCCTATCTGCCTTCCCTGGCAACCCTGGGTGATGTACCCCACTGGCCTGGAAATTCCACTGCTGCTGTCTGCTGCTCCATGGGTGCTCTGCCCTGGCCAATCCAAATGTGCCCACGCAATCCTGCTGATGACGTCTGCTGCTGTGTGGGAGCTCTTCCCTGGCAAATCCTACATCCTAGCTCCATGGGTGATGCGCACAGGCAAATCCTACTGCTGCCATCTTTGCTGTACCATGGGTTCTGTGCCCAGTCAATCCAATGTCTGCAGCTGCTGCCAATGCTGCCTCTGCTGTCTGTGCCAAGGGTTCTGTGCCCGGGGAAATCCAATGTTCCCTGCTTCTGCCAATACCATCTCTGCTGTCTGTGCCAAGGGTTCTGTGCCCAGGCAATCCAATGTCTGCTACTGCTGCCAATTCCACCTCTGCTGTCTGTGCCATGGGTTCTGTGGCCGGGCAATCCAATGTCTTCTGCTGCTGCCAATGCTGCATCTGCTGTCTGTGCCATGGGTTCTGTACCCCGGCAATCAAATTTCCACTTCTTCTGCCTCTGCTGTGCCATGGGCTCTGTGCACTGGCAATCCAATGTCTGCTGTTATTGCTGGTACTCCATGTCATCCATTTGCTCCTCAATTTTGTAGATGGTCATAGCTCAGATGAGTGCACCGGCGGGCGGGGGCTGGTTGAACAATACAATGGGGCAGAATGGGAGATCCTGGCTCACACAGTCTTCATGCTGAGACCATTCCTGGCCATGACTCCAGTGTCTCCACCGCTCCGGATACGGGGATCTGAACCGGACTCCCTTTTGATCGGCCAAGGGCAATGGAGGCCATTGGTGATCTCCCGTCCCTTTGGAATGGCACTCGCCTATCTTTTAGGAACAACTGTTCACACATCCCTACAGGTCATATGGGCCATTTCTACAACACAATCATCCAGATAGCACCTGTTGAACTTCAACAAGTTGACTAGAACCAAAAGGTACTTGTGGAATAAACCAACATCCATTCACTGCAGGAAAAACTCAGCCAGCTTTCCCTCAAGGTACGGGATGTATCTTCCATTATCCATGAGGGCCTTGAAGACTTCAAATTGTCTGCCACTGCTCCACTGATGCCTGCCATCCTGCAAGTCCGGGCCAAGTAGAGGTGCCAGTCACCAAGCCCTGGCCAGGCCTCTGCCACTGCTCCACCAATGCCAAACCAGCCCCAGGATCCACCCTCAGGGTTCTGGGGCCTACATCCCAGGCAGGGAGGGCTGTCCATCCACATCATCAAGAAGCTGCCACTCTAGTCCCAGGACCCACTATCAGGGTTCTGGGGCCATCATTCCTCGCACAGGGCACTGCTATTCCACGGCATCAAGTAACAGCCACTCCAGCACCGGATTCCACTGTCAGGGATCTGGGGCCTACATTACAGGCAGGGAGGGCTGTCATTCCCACTTAATCCAGAAGCTGCCACTCCAGCTCCAGGACCCACCAACAGGGTTGTGGGGTCGTCATTCAGGTCACGGGAAGCTGTCAGTCCCCTGCATCAAGAAACAGCCATCCACTCCAGCCCCACGTCCCACTGTCAGGGTTCTGGGGCCTATATTCAAAGGGAGGAGGGCTGTCCAGCCACATCATCTAGAAGCTGCCACTCCAGACCCAGGACCCACTGTTGGGGTTCTGGAGCCATCATTCCACTGATTAAAGAAGTCGCCAATCCATCCCCAGGACCCACCATCAGGGTTCTGTGGTCTAAGTTCCAGGTGGTGAGGACTGCTGTTCCACTTCATCCAGAAACTGCCACTCTAGTCCCAGGTCCCACCATCAGGGTTCTGGGGTGTCATTCCGCTCATGGGGAGTTGTCATTCCACTGCATCAACAGTGGCGCCACTGCTCCACCCATGCCAGACAGCCTACATTCCAGGCAGGGAATTCTCTCATTGCACTTCATTGTCTGCACATGTTCCACAGTCTTGCCAGCCAGCCTGCAATGCCTGGCAAAGTAGGGGTGCCAGTCACAGTTACTGGGCCCTGGCAATCCAATTCTGCAAGAAAGCTCCTCTTGGTTATGTCCTCACCTGCCTCAGTGATGATGCTGGATACCGCCTCTAAAATAGCTGTCTGTATCCAACAGGAGCAGAGCCGGCTGTCCCTGGGCCATGCAGTTAGTGAATAAGGACACTTCACATGGGAGCTGCCATTCCACTTCATCCAGAAGCTGCCACTCTAGTCCCAGGACCCACCCTCAGGGTTCTGGAGTAATCATTCTGCTCACAGGGAGTTGTCATTCCATTGCATCAACAGTGGCGCTGTTGCTCCACCCATGCCAGTCAGGCTACATTCCAGGCAGGGAGGGCTCTTGTTGCACTTCATTGTCTGCACATATCCCATTGCCTTGTCAGACAGCCTGCAATGCCCGGCCAAGCAGGGGTGGCTACTGTACTTACTGTGTCATAGAAATCCAACGGCTGCTGCTGCTGTTGGTACTGCACATCAGCCATTTGCTCCTCAATCTTGTAGACAGCCATAGCTCAGATGAGTGAGGAGGTGGGGGCTGGGTGAGCACAAGATTCTCCACCGGGCAAGACTTCACCACTTTGCAGTAGAGCTTCTTTAGTTCGGTTGAGTACGACCCAAGACTGCAATGCCCGGCTGAGTGGGGGTGCCAGCAACCAAGCCTTAGCGGGGTCTCTGCTGCTGCTTCACCAATGCCAACCAGCTTGCAACGCCTGGCCGAGCAGGGGTGCCAGTCACCGAGTCCAGGCCAGGCCTCTGCTGCTGCTCCACCAATGCCAGCCAGGCATGATGGTGACTAGAACTGGAGAACCCAGCATAGAGCGAGCAGAACCCGCGGCCAGCCAGCCTGAAAATCCTGGCTAAACAGGGGTGCCAGCCACTCAAGCCCTGGCTGAGCCTCCGCTGCTGCTGCTGGTACTGCACATCAGCCATTTGCACCTCACTCTTATAGACAGGCATAGCTCACATGAGTGCACTGGAGGGGGGTGGGTGGGGGTTGGGTTCACTGAACATGAAATTCACCACTGGGCAGGGCTTGCCCAACTTGCAATAGAGCTTCTTGAGCTCCATTGAGTACAATACCAGCCAGCCTGCAACACCTAGCCAATCAGGGGTGCCAGGCACCGAGCCCTGGCTGGGCCTCTGCCGCTGCTCCACCAATGCCAGCCAGCCTGCAACGCCCAGACTAGCAGGGGTGCCAGCCATTCCAGCCAAGGGACCCACCATCAGGGTTCAGGGGCCATAATTCCACTCACAAGGAGCTGTCATCCCACCACATCAAGAAACAGACAGCTACACCAGCCCCAGGACCCACCAACATGGTTTTGGGGCTTGCATTTTACGAAGGGACAGCTGTCGTTCCACTTCATTGAGAAGCTGCCACTCCAGTCCCAGGACCCACTGTCAGGGTTTTCGGCCCATAATTCTGCTAATGGGGAACTGTCATTCCACTGCATAAAGAAACATCCAGTCACTTCTGTCCCAGGACCCACCCTCAGGGTTCTGGGGCCATCATTCTGGCAACCCATGTGGAGGGTCATTATTTGTTTACAGCATGGCCCAGGGAGAGCTGGATCTGCTCCTGTTGGACACAGGCATTGATTCTGGCATCAAGAAATACCCAGACACTCCATCCCCAGGACCCACCATAAGGGTTCTGGGGCCTAGGTTCCAGGTAGGGAGGGTTGTCCATCCACGTCATCCAGAAGCAATGCAGCGGCTGGTGCTGCTACTTCTAGGGCTGGGGACAGGGATAGACCCTGCCAGCTGAAAGGGGTGGCTTCTCCCACTCCCATGATACCCAGGGCATCCTTCTGGTGCTGTGCAGTATCCATAGCCCTCTCTGCATGCCGGACACTCTCCACCAGCTCACCCTTCCAGTGCCCATAGAACTCCAGGATCTCCCATTCCACCCCATAGTGCCCTGGAGGTGCTCCACTGTCCATCACCAGTTGAACCAGATGCAAGGCAGCTTTCTGCTCCACAAGCTGCTCGAGCATCAGGAACTTGGAGGAATTCCACTGGGTGGACACATCCTGCACCAGCTGGTGCACTGGGGAGCCTTGCTAGACTTGCTTCACCTGGAGGAGGTCACTGCCCATCATGTTCCAGTTAAAGAAATCGCCATCCAGCTTCCTCCCCTGCTCCATCAGGGACCCAAGTATGCCTGCTCCAGTCCCCTTCTCACCCAATCCCAGAGCGTCCCTGACCACCAGGTGAAGGGATGCCAGTGAAGCCCGCCTCATGGACTGTCCTCAATATGTTGGCCGCATTATGTGTCACCACGCACCCCTTGGTAAAGGGCATGCCTGGTGTGACCCACTCCCTCACCATGGCAGTCAGGGGTGCCTTGATGTTCTGAGAAGTGAGGGGGCCGTGGCATACATGACTTCCACCTGAAGCAGGGCCCACCTATACCCTGCTTCAGGACCCCTCCTGCCACTGCCAAACACTGGCTCTGGGTCCTGCCACAAGTGCATCATCAGTCACTGCCAGGTAGGCATGCTGCACATTCCTACTAGACCACGGGTCCATGGTGAAGTGGATGGTGTCACCCCCAGCCCCTGCCATCTTCTCCCTCACCCACTCCTTTAAAGCCCGGTACAGAGCTGGCACCACCTGATGACTCAAGGTGGTGCTGGCAGGCCTCAAGTTATGTTGTCTATATGCTGTGCTGGGTTCTCCAGTTCTAGTAACAATCACGGCCAGGTGTTTCAGGCTGACAGGCATCGACAGAGCAGTGGTAGAGGCCTGGCCAGGACTCGATGGCTGCAACCCCTGCTTGGATGGGCATTGCACGTTGCCAGGCATCGGTGGCAACCTGAATCAGAGTGGTGTGAAAGAGTAGCTTAAACTGGGGTGCCAGGAAGCCAATCAGGTGCCTAATCCCCATGTCCCTGACCACCGAGAAGGGCTGCTATCAAGTGCAATCCTTTCCCCCAACATTCACATGGCTTTCAGTTGAAAGACAGGTTCCTCCCCAGTGCTTATCCTCTGATGGACTTGGCAGATGCCCCCAACCCAGCTCCTCCATGGTGCACTGACACTTCTGGGCCTCAACTGGCTGCTGCTGCTGCACCACTGACAGCATTGATGGGAGGGGAAGAACGTGGTGGCGACACAGCTCTCAGAGGGACAGCCATCACCTCAGCACCAGACATCTCCTCCACAGGACTAGTATCTGCCTTGCTGTCCCCAATCTGAGATATGTCCCACAAAGGGGAGTACTGGGACCCTGAGGCTGCTCGACTGCCCATGCTGCTGCCACTCTCCCTGTGCCCCGTATAGCTTCTGCTGCTGCTACTGCTGCTGCTACTGCTGCTCCTCTCCCTGCTGCCATTGCCCAGCTATCGGCCCATGTCTCTAACAGCTGGGGTGGGATCCACCAGCCCTGGACTGCTGGGGATCACATTAATAATGGGGGGACAATGGTGGCCCATGATGAGCATCGGACCTGGAAGCACCTGCACCTGCTCCTGCAGCCGCAGAAGAGTCAGCTGCAGCCTCCTGGAATGCAGGTCTTCCAGTGCCCTGCATGGCAGTGGAGGATGCTGGCAGGAGGTGATGCCGAACCACACCCCTAGTGCCACTGCTGGAAGCCTCTGAAGCCTGTCTCCCAAAATCAGGCCTGTGCATTTGGAGGCGTGGTGATGGACTCGGGCTGTTGTTGATGCCTGTCATTCTGCTGGCACAGCCCTTGCCACCTCTNCACCGAGCCCTGGCTGGGCCTCTGCCGCTGCTCCACCAATGCCAGCCAGCCTGCAACGCCCAGACTAGCAGGGGTGCCAGCCATTCCAGCCAAGGGACCCACCATCAGGGTTCAGGGGCCATAATTCCACTCACAAGGAGCTGTCATCCCACCACATCAAGAAACAGACAGCTACACCAGCCCCAGGACCCACCAACATGGTTTTGGGGCTTGCATTTTACGAAGGGACAGCTGTCGTTCCACTTCATTGAGAAGCTGCCACTCCAGTCCCAGGACCCACTGTCAGGGTTTTCGGCCCATAATTCTGCTAATGGGGAACTGTCATTCCACTGCATAAAGAAACATCCAGTCACTTCTGTCCCAGGACCCACCCTCAGGGTTCTGGGGCCATCATTCTGGCAACCCATGTGGAGGGTCATTATTTGTTTACAGCATGGCCCAGGGAGAGCTGGATCTGCTCCTGTTGGACACAGGCATTGATTCTGGCATCAAGAAATACCCAGACACTCCATCCCCAGGACCCACCATAAGGGTTCTGGGGCCTAGGTTCCAGGTAGGGAGGGTTGTCCATCCACGTCATCCAGAAGCAATGCAGCGGCTGGTGCTGCTACTTCTAGGGCTGGGGACAGGGATAGACCCTGCCAGCTGAAAGGGGTGGCTTCTCCCACTCCCATGATACCCAGGGCATCCTTCTGGTGCTGTGCAGTATCCATAGCCCTCTCTGCATGCCGGACACTCTCCACCAGCTCACCCTTCCAGTGCCCATAGAACTCCAGGATCTCCCATTCCACCCCATAGTGCCCTGGAGGTGCTCCACTGTCCATCACCAGTTGAACCAGATGCAAGGCAGCTTTCTGCTCCACAAGCTGCTCGAGCATCAGGAACATGGAGGAATTCCACTGGGTGGACACATCCTGCACCAGCTGGTGCACTGGGGAGCCTTGCTAGACTTGCTTCACCTGGAGGAGGTCACTGCCCATCATGTTCCAGTTAAAGAAATCGCCATCCAGCTTCCTCCCCTGCTCCATCAGGGACCCAAGTATGCCTGCTCCAGTCCCCTTCTCACCCAATCCCAGAGCGTCCCTGACCACCAGGTGAAGGGATGCCAGTGAAGCCCGCCTCATGGACTGTCCTCAATATGTTGGCCGCATTATGTGTCACCACGCACCCCTTGGTAAAGGGCATGCCTGGTGTGACCCACTCCCTCACCATGGCAGTCAGGGGTGCCTTGATGTTCTGAGAAGTGAGGGGGCCGTGGCATACATGACTTCCACCTGAAGCAGGGCCCACCTATACCCTGCTTCAGGACCCCTCCTGCCACTGCCAAACACTGGCTCTGGGTCCTGCCACAAGTGCATCATCAGTCACTGCCAGGTAGGCATGCTGCACATTCCTACTAGACCACGGGTCCATGGTGAAGTGGATGGTGTCACCCCCAGCCCCTGCCATCTTCTCCCTCACCCACTCCTTTAAAGCCCGGTACAGAGCTGGCACCACCTGATGACTCAAGGTGGTGCTGGCAGGCCTCAAGTTATGTTGTCTATATGCTGTGCTGGGTTCTCCAGTTCTAGTAACAATCACGGCCAGGTGTTTCAGGCTGACAGGCATCGACAGAGCAGTGGTAGAGGCCTGGCCAGGACTCGATGGCTGCAACCCCTGCTTGGATGGGCATTGCACGTTGCCAGGCATCGGTGGCAACCTGAATCAGAGTGGTGTGAAAGAGTAGCTTAAACTGGGGTGCCAGGAAGCCAATCAGGTGCCTAATCCCCATGTCCCTGACCACCGAGAAGGGCTGCTATCAAGTGCAATCCTTTCCCCCAACATTCACATGGCTTTCAGTTGAAAGACAGATTCCTCCCCAGTGCTTATCCTCTGATGGACTTGGCAGATGCCCCCAACCCAGCTCCTCCATGGTGCACTGACACTTCTGGGCCTCAACTGGCTGCTGCTGCTGCACCACTGACAGCATTGATGGGAGGGGAAGAACGTGGTGGCGACACAGCTCTCAGAGGGACAGCCATCACCTCAGCACCAGACATCTCCTCCACAGGACTAGTATCTGCCTTGCTGTCCCCAATCTGAGATATGTCCCACAAAGGGGAGTACTGGGACCCTGAGGCTGCTCGACTGCCCATGCTGCTGCCACTCTCCCTGTGCCCCGTATAGCTTCTGCTGCTGCTACTGCTGCTGCTACTGCTGCTCCTCTCCCTGCTGCCATTGCCCAGCTATCGGCCCATGTCTCTAACAGCTGGGGTGGGATCCACCAGCCCTGGACTGCTGGGGATCACATTAATAATGGGGGGACAATGGTGGCCCATGATGAGCATCGGACCTGGAAGCACCTGCACCTGCTCCTGCAGCCGCAGAAGAGTCAGCTGCAGCCTCCTGGAATGCAGGTCTTCCAGTGCCCTGCATGGCAGTGGAGGATGCTGGCAGGAGGTGATGCCGAACCACACCCCTAGTGCCACTGCTGGAAGCCTCTGAAGCCTGTCTCCCAAAATCAGGCCTGTGCATTTGGAGGCGTGGTGATGGACTCGGGCTGTTGTTGATGCCTGTCATTCTGCTGGCACAGCCCTTGCCACCTCTGTCACATGCCCCATTGCCTGCCTTACAGGTAGCAGACCTGCCTCACCTGCTTCCCTTCTCCATTTCTGCTGCTCATGCACCACTGACAGTGCTGATGGGAGGGGCAGAACATGGTGGCGACACAGCTCTCAGAGGGACATGTGGCTGTCCCTGTCCAAAGGGTGGCCAAGGGTCTGTTGTCCTGCCCACCAACGGACGTCCCCAGTGAGCGGGTGTCTGTTCTCTATGGTGCGGGACATTTGCCTGCCGCACCTCCTAAGACTGCGGGCCAAGTTGGTGGACCAGTTGCTTTTCATCAAGATGTCTATCTGCTGCTGCTGCTGCTTCTGCTGCTGCCATGGGTTCTGCTACTGGGCAATCCAATGTCTGCTGCTTCTCCACCAATGCCTGGCAGCCTGCAATGCCCGGCCAAGTAGAGGTGCCAGACCAGACACAGAGCCCCAAGCCTTCCCAGCCTCTGCTGCTGCTGCTGCTGCTGCTACGTCTGGGTCTCCAATGACCAGCCTTGGTACCACAGGCACCCCCAGGGGCCAAGTGCCGAGCCTGCCTGCCCGGGCAATCCGGGGTGCCAAGCACCAAACCGTCCTGGTCTCTGATGTTCCTGGGTCTCTGATGGCCGGCCATGCTGCCCCAGGTCCCCCTTGGGGCCCCCGGAGCACCCCAAGCCTCCTGGTGGGTCTGAACTCTGCCAAACATTCAGCGGGACCGAACTCTGCCGGACCAAACCCACAAACCCGAATCAGGTTTTTGGGCTGAATGGCCGAACAACCGAACATCCGAACCCTGTTCTGCTCGCACATCCCTAATATAAAGATAGAACTGTGGTGTGTCCAGCACTTGAAGGAAATTAACACAGAAGTGGATAGGTTATGCCACTAGAGCACGGGGGGGGGGAGGAGAAAGGGGGATAGTGGCAAAGTGCCCAGCAGTCAGGGAGAGTTCTCTTTCCACTTTCAGAAGAGGACCTAAAGGAGTTTCCTCCTTTTCTGTAATCTTACACTTTCCTTTTCTTTAACCAAAGTATGTCATAATCTCACAAAACTCAGAATTTACAAGCCTCTCCAGGTACAGCTCGATGTTCTGCAGGATTGCACGAAAACTTCAGATGATCAGTAATAGACATGTTTCTGTTGCTCCTAGAGTGTTGCTGTTAAAAGGATTCCATTGTGTTATTGCTTTTTTTTTTTTTTTTAAATCAATTTTAATTAAAGTGACAGCTGGGATTTTGATCAACTACCTTTTCACACTGAGGAGGAAGGGGATCATACCACCCAGTAGAAAAACCGGTATCGTAACAAGATTTTTTTTCTTTCTGGGTACATGTTCTTAAGCTTTCTATCATCTAAAAATAACCCACTTTAAACATCTTATTTCCATTTAATTAGAACAGAAATGATTTAACAGTCAATGTATTTCTAACATGCCGTGAATTTTTACTTACAAAAGCACTGGACAGAGCATAAAAGAACAAGAAATCAGTAAAAGAGAAGGGTCTTATGAGACAGAATTAGTTCTAGGGCAGAAACAATAAAATATCATATTTAACAGCTTGGTTAAAAGGAAAAAGGATGCATGCACTGGAATATGCACCAGGTTCAATCTAGCAGTAATAGAATATCTGATTTTTGAGAGGAAAAATACGACTCTATCCACCTGAAATGTTACGTAGAGTTCATTTCATATTAATTGGGAAGCATGCCAAGAAAATATACAACTGCATCCATTCCATAGAAAAGTAGACTGCTTCTGGCCAGCAAATCACCCAGCCAATAATCACCCAGCCAATAATCCTTACATCTCGTTGGCTGTTGTATGATTGCAGTATTCTCTACATTAGGCTGAAGCAATGCTGTTAGCTGGCAGAAATAACTTAATGTTCAAGAATTATGGGGCCAGAACTTTCCTTCTCCGTTTAAGGGCAAACTTGTTTAACATAAAAGTCAAATGTTAAAACTTAAAAGTTGCAGCAGCAGGAATTTTCTGCACTTTCTTACTTGATTTTAATGAAAGGTGCAGATGATTATAGGCCTAAAATGAGCAATCACAGTGAATACTTTTTTTTCTGTTGGAAACAGGTCATTTACCTCCATTCAAGTGATGAGGTAACATACCGACTTTTCACTATTTCCCTCCTATTTTTTGGAATTTTTTGGTATTTCACTAGTTTGGTAAATTGGTAAACATAAAAATATAAGTAGTACCATATTGGGTCAGACCAATGGTCAATCAAGCACAGCATCCTGTCTCCAACAGTGGCCAATCTCTATCTATTTGGCAAAGTACCTAACAGGTCACAATGGGCAATCCATTCCCTGTTCTTCCAGCCCCCTACAGTAAGAGGTAACCAACTTTGCTATTAGCCATTAATGAACCTATACTCCAAGAACTTATTCAAGCCCTTTTTAAAACGAGCTACACTACTGGCCTTTACCACTTCCTCTAGCAGTGAATGCCACAATTTAATTGTACGCTGAATGAAAAAAATACTTTCTCTTATTTCTTTTAAATCTGCTGCCAGTTAATTTCATGAGTTTCTCCTTGTTCTGGTATGATTATTTACTTTATTTATTTTATTTATTTAAAATTTATATCCCGCCCCTCCTGCCCACAGGGCAGCCCAGTATTAGAAACAGTAAACAACCACTCTCTGTTTACATATTCTACACCACTCATGTTTTTATAAACTTCTATTATATCCCCTTTCAGTCAACTCTCCAAGCTGAAGAACCCCAACCTATCGAGCATGTCTTCGTATGGTAGCCATTCTATACCCGTGATCATCTTTGTTGTCATTCTCTGTACCTTTTTCTAATTTTATGGGGTTTTTTAGATGGGGTGATCAGAACTGCACAAAATACTTCAGGTGTAATTGTACCATAGATTTATATAATAACATTATGATATTTTTTAGTTTTTCTAACATTCTCTTTGCTTTTTTGACCGCTGCTGCACACTGAGATGAGGATTTCATGTATTATCCATAATGACCCAAAGATTCTTTTACAGAGGACACAGCACTGTATGTGTATGTGTGTGTGTGTGTATTAGGGATGTGTGAACAGAATGTGGTTCGAACATTCAGACGTTCGGTCACAAAACTTAGTTAGGGTTCGTGGATTCGGTCTCACAGAGTTCGGACCACCCAAAAAGTTCTGAAATTTTGGCCACTGCAGAGGCTTGGGGTGCTCCAGGGGGGCCTGTGGGGGCATGGCAGGCCATTGGAGACACAGCAGCAGCAGCAGAGACCAGGAAGGCTTGGTGCTTGGAACCCCGGCTTTCCCAAGCAGGCAGGTTCTGCGCTTGGCCCCCAGGGGTGACCGTGGCACCATGGCTGGCTATCTGAGACAAAGTGGCAGCATCAGCAGCAGAAGAGGACAGGAAGGCTTGGGGCTTGGTGGCTGACCTGGCACCCCTACTTGGCTGGGAATTGGAGACTGAAAGGCATCAGTGGAGCAGCAGCAGACATTGGATTGCCTGGTAGCAGAACCCATGGAACAGCAGAGGCAGCAGTGGCAGCAGCAGCAGACAGGCAGCATGGCATGAGCAGCAGAAGGCAGACTGAGATAGGGTTCAAGCATGGAAACCAGGGAGGGCAGACAGGCAGTGTGGCATGAGAGGCAGTAGGGAAGGCAGGCTGGGACCTTGGCAGGGCACTCAAATAGGCTGGAGAAGAGCCATTCAGATAGGCAGGATGAGATCGTCTAGACAGAAGCCAGCTGACAGGCTTTCCTAATGCCACCCTGCATCATGAGGTCAGTCAGATAGGCCAGCAAAGGCCATCTAGTCAGAGAGAGAGATAGGTAGGGTGGGCGCTGGGCATTGGGAGGGAGGGACAGCACCAATTGATGAGGGGCCCTGTCCCAAGACTGCCCCTGTCATGGGATGGCATCTGTCACTGCACCATCAATCCATGTCCAGGGGCAGCTTGGGGAATCCCAGTAGCGGAAGGTTCACCTTAAGGAACAGCAACTGCTCCACCAAATTGGCCCCCAGTCTCAGGTTGTGTGGCGAGCAAATGTCCCCCACCATAGAGAACAACTGTTCTCTGAGGACACTTGTTGGTGGGCAGGACCACAGACCTTTGGCCATTTTGGACAGGGCCAGCCACAGGTACCTCCGAGCGCTGTGTTGCCACAATGTTCTGCCCCTGCCATCAGTGCTATCAGTTGTGCATTAGCAGCAGCCAGTTGAGGCCCAGAAGTGTCAGTGAACCATGGAGGAGCTGGGGTGGGGGCAGCTGCCAAGTCTATCAGCAGCTGCAGGATGTGGAGGGT
>QEPC01002494.1:2147839-2160146 GCA_003113815.1 Sphenodon punctatus
GGCAGACTGAGGCAGGCTTTGATATAGCCCACCTGGGCTGGCGGGGGGGGGGGCGTCAGAAAAGCAGTGTGGCATGTGCAATGGGGAAGTGTATAGCAGTCGGGCTATTCTATCATGTCTCTAACCAGGATGGTCAGAGGCGGATCCAGAATTGATGTGAGTGGGGGGGGAGGGGCTGAAGTCCAAACTTAGCATTGTCCCACCCAGATGATTAGACTCCACCTCCAGCCCCAACTCTAGCCCTGCCTCCTGTCAACTTGCACCATGGCAACTTCACCCTTGGCCGGACACAGACACACTGCCCTCCCCCCCCAACTCACTGGATCTGCCCGCACATTCCTGGGGCTTCTCCTCAGGTCCATGGGCCAAATGCAGATGTGCATTTATGTGGTCTTTTTCCAGTTCCTGGGCCACTTTTAAATTATTGGCACGTGCTCACACCAAAAAAAATCTCATGCCCTTTAAAATCTCACCCCCCATACCACTGAGCACTCGCCCATTCCCCCTCCACCTCACACCTCTCCCCTGCCCTGCCCCACAACTCCCACCATGTCCCCTCCCCTGGGCCAGCATTGTTGTCTGACAGGCTTGCTGCTGCCGCCCTCCACCCCCCCAATCACATTTTCAGCATTTTTAAAAACACCTAAAATCACAAGAGTAACAGTTAAATCTCAGGGTTTGAAAACCTCAATTTTATCACAAGCAACACATTTCTAACATTTTGAAAACACCTAAAATCACAAAACTAGCAGCAAACTCTCAGGAGCTGAAAGCACAAATTCTCAAAAGTCTATCAGAAGAATCACTATTTCAGCCTTTTGAAAACTAAAGAATCACAAAACTAACAGCTGGCTATTGGGGGAAAGCATGGCGGAAGGAAGGTTCTGGTTATTGGGGCTGAGTTTGGGAGGGAAGACAGGGGGACTGGCTATTGGGGTTGGCTATGGGGGGAGGCAGAGGGGCTTGCTATTTTGGCTGGGTTTAGGGGGAAGGCAGGGGGCATTGGGTTTGGGGAGGAAGGCAGGGGGGCTGGCATTTGTACGGGGATTAGGGGGGAAGGCAGGTGGCACTGGGTTTGGGGAGGAAGACAGGGGGTACTGGGATTGGGGGGAAATCATGGGGCTGGTTATTGGGGAAGGCAGGAACAGTGGGTTTGGGGAGAAGGCAGAGGGGCTGGCTATTGGGGCTGGGTTTACAGGGAAGGCTGGGAGCACCGGGTTTTTGGATGGAATGGGGGGTAATGCTGGGGAACCAGGATTTGGGGGGAACAGGCTGGGAGCACCGGGTTTTAGGGAGAGGGGATGGTGGCTACTGGGGTTGGGTGCTGGGCAGCCTACCTGCTGGACTGGGCTGCTGCTGCTGCTCCTTGGCTCCACTCCTCATTCAATCCACCTGCTGCTGCCTCAGGGCCAGGACGACCCTACTACAGCTGGCCAGACCACTTCATTCTGTGTGGGCAGGGTGCCGGACACAGCCAAGCATCCTGGGGGCTGCAATTACCGGCCCGGACCCCACGGTGCCTCCAAGTCCTCTCTGGCCTGCACGCGGGTGGCAAGCCCCCTTGTAGCCTCTGCTTTTTCCCCCCCCCAAACAGTGTTGGAAGTGTGCAGCTGCTGGTGTCTACTTCTCACAGGGGAGCAGCAGCACCAGCGACTGCACACAGCACCGCTTGTGCGGGGGCAAACAGAGGCTGCAGGGGTGATTGCCACCCATGTGTAGGCCAGAGAGGAGGAGGCACGGTGGGGCCCAGGACAGTACTTGCAGTCCCTAGGCTGCCCCACCTGCCCATGCAGCCCCCCCCATGTAGCGATCAAGCGAGCCCCCCACATGGCAGCAAGTGGAAGCAGCATGGACTAAGCCCTGATCCCAACGATGACATGGGGGGTTGGGTCAAGCATGATGTCAGCCCATGGCTGACCACTGGGGGGGGGATGAAGCCCTCTTAGTTCCCCCGGTGAATCCACCCCTGATGGTGAAACTGATTATGAAATGCTAGCAGAGATCTGACAGGCTACTAAAATCAGTAACAAAATAATAATGGGTGATTTTATTTATCCTAATATTGACTCGGTGAAAGTCTTCTCCAGGCATAATATGGAGGTAAAGTTTCTAAATCCCAAAAATGACTACTTCATGGAGCAGCTGGTTCTGGAACCAATGAGAGCACGAACTACTTGAGATCTAGTCCTAAGTGGAGCGCAGGCTCTGGTGCTATGGGTAACAGTGGTAGAGTCACTTGATAACAGTGATCATTATATAATCCAATTTGACAATTAATGCAGCAGGAATGGTAAATAAAACTACAGGACTATCATTTAACTTTTAAAAGAGAGACTATGCTAAAATGTGGAAACTAGTTAGAAGGAAACTAAAAGGAGCAGTGGCAAGGATTAACTGTCTGCAAGATGTGTGGACACTATTAAAAAACACTACCTTGGAAGCCCAGATTAAATATATTCCACAGGTTAAAAAAGGTAGCACAGGGATCAAACACCTTCTGGCTAAATGATGAGGTGAAGGAGGCTATTAGAGCCAAAAAGGCATCCTTTAAAAAAATGGAAAGCTAGTTCTAATAAGGAAAATAGGAAAGAGCAGAAGCACTGGCAAACTAGATGTAAAATGTTAATATGGCAGACCAAGACAGAATTAGAAGAGAGATTAGCTAAGGAGGCAAAAACTACTAATAAAAACTTTTTAAAATAAACCAGAATCAAGAGGCCTGCTAGAAAGTCAGTTGGGCCATTAGATGACCAGGGAGTAAAAGGGGCACATGGGGAGGACAAGGTCATTGCCGAGAAGCTGAATGAATTTTTTTGTTTTGGTCTTCACAGCAGAGGATGTTGGGAAGATATCCATGCTAGAACTACTCTCTGTAGGTGATGCATTGGAAGAGCTATCACAGATCAATGTGACTCTGGAAG
Organism: Sphenodon punctatus; assembly: GCA_003113815.1. Lineage (NCBI taxonomy): Eukaryota > Metazoa > Chordata > Lepidosauria > Sphenodontia > Sphenodontidae > Sphenodon > Sphenodon punctatus. Next base: position 2,150,761 of record QEPC01002494.1, read on the forward strand.
AGGTTTTCGAGCAAATAGACAAACTGAATAATAGCAAATGACAGGGACCAGATAGTTTACACCCCAGAGTTCTGAAGGAACTCAAATATGAAATTGCTGACCTACTGCTGATAGTTTGTAACCTATCTCTAAAATCTGCCACTGTACCAGATAACTGATGTCTGTGCTGGGTAAAACAGTGGATTATTATTAAAAACAGAATCCTGGGACATATTGATAAGTGTGGGCTAATGGGGAGAATCAACATGGATTTAGCAAAGGAAAGTCATGCCTCAATAATTTATTGGATTTTTTTGAGGGTGTGAACAAGCATGTGGATAAAGGGGAGCCAGTTCATATACTTTTTCTGGATTTTCAGAAAGCAGATAAGGTCCCACATGAGAGACTCTTGAGGAAGTTAAAAAGTCATGGGATAGGAGGCAGTGTCCTATTGTGGATGAGTAAATGGATAAAGAATAGAAAGCAAAGAGTAGGTCATTTTTAGTCCTAATGGAGAGTGCTCCAGGGATCTGTACTTGGATTAGTGTTGTTTAATGTATTCATTAATGATCTGGAAAGGGGAGTAATGAGCGAGGTGATCAAATTTGCAGATGATACCAAGTTATTCAAGGTAGTTAAAATACAAGAGGACTGTGAAGAATTGCAGTCGGATCTTGTGAGACTGAGTGACCGGGCATCTAAATGGCAGATGAAATTCAGTGTGGACAAGTGCAAAGTGATGCACATAGGGAAAAACAATCCAAACTTTATGTACACAATGCTGGGTTCTAAATTAGGAGTTGCCATTCAGGAAAAGGACCTTGGAGTCATTGGGCATCTTTAGACATAACAAATATTGTGTGTCAAAACCCTAAGCATGTGTCAGGCTGTGGTGTGTAAGCACTAGGGATGAGATTGATCTGAAATTTCAGTTCTTTTTTGGTTTCGGTACTATTGGATCTTTTGCATTGATTTTTGTGCCAGATTTTTAACTTTGTGGTTTCTCCCCCATTGAAAAACCACAATGTTAAAAATCCAGTACAAAAATTAATGCAAAAGATCCAATAGTACCGAAACTGAAAAAGAACTGAAATTCATGAGAACTGAAATAAAAATTGACCGAAACTGAAATTTTGCCTAGAGTCCCATCCCTAGTAAGCACTATAACAATCCCAACACAAATTTGGCCACTTGTTGAACACGTGATATGAACACCATTGCATCACAAGGACAATTTGCATGTTTCGGCTGAATATGTGGCCAACTTTGTGTCTAATAATATTGCGTGGCATATTAGCAGGTAAAACACGTGGAATGAGGTGGTAGAGCTTGCGTGCTGATATCGGGTGGTGAGCAAAATACTGATTTGCCCCAAGGTGGGCCGTGCGTCAAAGCAGTACCACATGGGCTAAACGGGTGTTCATATCAAGGTGAAAACACACATTCAGACACCCATTGACATTATGTCTAAAGATACCCACCCTAGACAATACTTTATTTATGTTTTATTTATTTATATAAAAATCTTACCCCGCCCTTCCTGCCCATAGGGCAGCCCGGGGTGGCCAACAACAAAGATAAAATAATAAAACAATTTTAAAAGTTAAAAATTTCTGATATGCAGGGAAAAATAACCCCCCCAACCCCACCCACCCCCTTGGCAAAAGCCTGATGCAACAGCCAGGTCTTACATAAATGTCAAAATGACAGGAGAGTGGGGGCCAACCGAGCCTCCTCCAGGAGCGAATTCCACAGCACAGGGGCAGCCACCGAAAAAGATCTAACTTCAGTGGCCACCCACCTCGCCTGGGGAACCTCCAAAAAGGATCATCCGGATGATCTCAAAGGGCACACAGGCACATGGGGAGTGAGGCAGTCCCGCAGAGCAATCCTCAGCTCAGCATGCAGCACTCATCAAAAAAGCAAACAGAATGTTAGGAATTATTTGTAAAGGGGTAGAGAATAAAACTGAAAATATAATGCCACACCTTGAATACTGTGTACAGTTCTAGTCACCCCATCTCAAAAAAGATATTGCTGAAATAGAAAAGGTACAGAGAAGGCCAACAAAAATAAGGGCTATGGAATGGCTTCCCTATGAAGAGAAGCTGGATAGGCTGGGGCTCTTCAGCTTGAAGAAGAGACGACTAAGAGGGGATATGATAGAAGTTTATAAAATCATGAGTGGTGTGGAACATGGTAATAGGGAATGGTTATTTACCCTCTCAAATAGTACTAGGACTAGGGAATACTCCATGAAATGAATGGGTAGCACATTTAAAACAAATAAAAGAAAGTACTTTTTTCACTCAAAGCAGAATTAAGTTGTGGAATTTGTTGCCAGAAGTCATGGTCAAGGCCAGTAGCGTAAATGGGCTTTAACAAGAATTGGACAAGTTTCTGGAGGATAGGTCTATTAGCAGCTATTATCCAAATAGGTTCGGGGAATGTAACCTCTTACTGTCAGGAGCTGGGAGTGAACAACAGGGAATTGATTGATTGCCCCATTGTGACCTGTTGGGTGCTTCTCCAAACAACCGAGCTTGGCCACTGTTGGAGACAAGTGCTGGACTCAATGGACCATTGGTCTGACCCAGTATGGTACTTCTTATGTTCTTAATATTTTCCACATGAAACAAGCACATTGCACAATGTGTAAAAACACCCACAGACTCACATTTCCCTTCTTTGCACACAAAATCAAGCACAGTGTAAAAAGAACAAGCCATTCTTCATACTGTAAATTGACATCAGAAATCCTGAACAAAGCTCAAGGAAGTTGAAGAAACTTCATATTCAGGAACTGTTCATCATTTTAACAGTGCTATTTTTATTGTGTCCCTCATTCCAGACCTCTGTTGCAAATGTAAAGGTCAATGAACCAAATCAAGTCAAAAGCTGTGGTTGCGCGTGAATTTGTCAGTAGGTTCTTTTTTTCTTTGCATTTAAAAAAAAAATAGTTTTGCTTCCTCCTTTTACAGTAACTTAATGTGAAATTGCTATTAGGTTAGCTCTTTGAAAATCAACTTAGCCTCTAAGGAGCTTATCTTTGGTCTTTCTTGCTTTTTATTCAGAGCTTTGGCTAGCAACAGCCCATGTCTTATCCTTTAACAGTGCTATACAGAAGCCAACAGTGAATTAAAAACTGGCCCAGAGAAAATAAAGAAAACATTTTGACTTGAGAATTTTTCAATTTTCTGAGAAGATAACCTTTGTTTTGAGTAGTATGAGACCTGTGGGTCCATTTTATTATACTTTGTCTATGTGTTATATTGAGAAAGTGAAGAATTAGGAAATGTCCTGCAATGTTACATTTGCTAAGCTCCATATTTATGAGACATCTGAATACTAGCAATTTAGTGTTTCTGTAATTTATTCTATCCTAAAATCATGTTTAATTTTTAAAGAGTGCTATGACCAAAGTTTTATAAGTATCAGAACTAAATTAGTTATCACAAGAAAATTTGTTATTGTAATATATTAACTTCTATCATCTGCTTTCATATTCATGGTATCATTGCTGGACTAATGGAAAAGGAAAGCAATTTGCAGTGTAGATGTAGCATTTTCCTTAGATTTTGACATTACATTTCAGAAAGTTACAAACTTATAAATTATGTAAAATCCATTTGTCTTTCATAGCAGCATATAGTCCTTTCTCCAACAATAATTTGAGAATCTTATTGTGCAAATTATTATTTGATATAAGGTAATACTTTTTAAATGGTATCTTTATAGAAATGAAAAAAATACTCATCTGGTATCAGTTGATCTTCAGGGGATATTATCAACTTTCTTACCACATTAGCAAAAAAGTAATAAACATTGTGTATTATGTCAAGGAAACATTAGATCTGAGAGTTATGCAGGAATAATGTAAGTGGGAATTTGCCCTGCTATGTGCCTTAATCTAGATAGAATTTAGGAAAATATAGTTCCTCCGAAACAGTGATCTGGAAGTATTTGGGAACGGACTTGTTCCCAATAATAATAATAATAATAATAATAATAATAATAATAATAATAAATAAACATAAATAAATTAAAAAATAAATAAATGTCAGGCTGCAGGAAGGGACAGCCCTGAGTTTTTATTTATTTAGCAAGGACTTTGACGGTCTTTGCCAACATGAAGAACCACCTAATAGGTAACGTTAAAAAATTACAATAGAGAGATATCTTAACACTGAAGGCATATTCAGAAAAGGCCCATAGAAGGAGTAAATCAGTGGAATGACTAGTAACCAGGCATAGAATGAAAATTAGGCTGACTGTGACTGAAGTCCAGGTCAGTAGAACTACCATGGGCAATTTGGACATAGAGATAAACAGTCTATGAGTAAAACAGGTCAACGAGCTCAAATACTTTGGAAACTGGGTTACAGAGAAAAACAAGCTTGCGTACAAGATACAATCCAGAATGGTGATTAGGTGTAGACTCTACATCTACACTGTAGAGTATGGAATAACCTCACAGAGGATTATTGTTACAAGTATATGCCTCAGAGACACTGCAAGCCCAACTGTATGAATGATGGAATTTCCCCACGGAGCTGTATGATGTGGATATGCAGTAGGGGTGGGACTACTGGATCATCAGGTATCCGATACTGCTGGTATTTTGGTGTACTGGCAGTATCGGATTAACCCAGTAATCGGGCCCATTTACCGGATTCCCCCCCGTACCAGATTTTTTACATTCAAATGAATGGCCGCAATGTAAAAAAACCCACAAAAAACCCAAACACTTTCCCTCCCCAAGTCCAGGCTGCGCAGGTGGAAGGGGGAACACCCCCCACCCACCCTGCCCAGCCTGGATTTAAACAAAAAAAATATTTTCCCCTAAGTCCCCCTAGTGCGGGCTCCAGGCTGCCGCCGGTGACCCAGAGCCAGCACCAGCAGCCAGCAGGTAAGTGTACCGGTACTGTACTGATCCCTGGGGTGGGGGGTGGTTTAATACCCCCCCACCCCAGGGATCACCCTCCCCACCCAGGGATCGCCTCCAACCTTGAGCTCCGGGAGGTGGCAGCGCTGACTGTGGCTGCCAGCTTCAGCACGCTACTAGGCCTTACGGGGCACTTCATGGCCAGTGGGAAGCCACCATGGTGTTGGTTGGCTGCCAACCCTCCTTCCGTTGCATAGCAGGGCCTATCATGCTGGGGTTCATGCCGCAGGGCTTCCATGCCCTCCCCCATAAGGTCCATGACCCGTGCAGCCTGACCCTCCAGCCCTTCACAGGCGCACCACTGCTCACGTTGGAGGGCGGCAGCCTGGTGCCTGTCCCAGAGGTGCTCGGTGCGGGACCAGGCCTTCATGGCAGCCAGGATCTCCCGGTCCCTTTCCCCCTCCCCTCTGATGAACTTCCTGGTGAGCACGAGCTCCAGGGAGTGCACCTCGGATAACCTTTGCGGCTCCTCCAGCAGCTCCCTGCCGAGGTCCTCCGTCCGGCGCCGGTTCCTGGCCCACATCTCCTGGTTCCAAACTATGCTGCTGGCAGCTGCTCCCCTCATGCGAACGGGCACTTGGTCTGTGAATAGGAGTTTGGACACATCATTAGTGCTTCTGGCCTGTGTGCTCCGCTGGCCGCTACCACCTGACCTGGGGTGCCTGGTGGGTTGGCCCTTATAGTGTAGCAGTTCCCCTCAGTCCTCTGCTGTGGGGTCCCCCAGCTCTAACCTGTTGTGGGATGTCCCCCAGGCAGCTGATAGCCATGGGAGGGACCCATGACAGTCAGATGTGCTGTGGGAGCCACTATGGTCCCACCAGCCCCTCCCGCCTGCCCCACACACCTCTGCCCCTGTTGGCACCTGCTGGTTGTGGTTGAATGCCCCCAGGTTCCCCCCATACCTCTGGCCCCCTCCACACCAGGCCCCCCCATGTCCCCCAGGTCGTTGTGCCCCACCACGGAGGGTCAGCCACCTGGTGGTGGTGGAGCTGCGAGGCCCCCCTACTACTAATACTACTCCTCCACAACCTCCACCTCATTCACCTCCAGGCTGCCTTCTGCTGCAATGGGAAGGGGAACCATTAGAGTACTCCGGCCCCGGCTGCTGCGCCTCCGTCTGGGCCATTCCCCCCCCAACCCCCCCTGGTCCCTCTAAGGTGATCATACTTATATCCAGTTCCTCTGCTTCCTGGGGGCCAGCCCGGGTCTCCGCTTGCTCTGTGCACATCCCCTGTCCCTGTGGCCAGTGGGCTGTGGGTGTTGGGGGTGCTCACGGAGTGTGACAATCTGGCACTCGGCTCCCTGGGGCACCTCCTCCCCCATGGGATGGGGCTGTCCCCTCCTGCTTCCAAGCTGGCCTCGCCAGGGGCACTTACCCCCCCTGCTCTGTGGGGTCTGTCAGGGGGGGTTGCATGGTGGCCCTGTGCCTGCCCCTGGTGAAGGCACTGCCATGTGTGTGGGAGGCCACGATGTCCCCGTCCATTCAGAGGAACTCGTCCAGATCCTCCTGGAACTCAGCTGTTCACATGGCCCAGACAGACTTGAGATTGTTATCCTTGATACGTTTATATCCGGACCGCAAGTCCTTTCCCTGCTGCTTGCACGGGGTGACATCCCTATTGTACCCCTGCCATTGCATCTCCTGGGCGATGGCTTCATAGACCTGTCTGGTCTTGTAGCTGCGCACCAGGTCATGCTGGACCCTTTCGGACCCCCACATGTTTATGAAGTCCCAGATCTCCTGCCTGGACCATGGCTCCCCTTTTTGGAACCCACGTGTAGGGGGCTGACAGGCTTGGTGGCATGGGGCCTGCCCTGTGGATGTGGTAGCCATGGTGGTGGTCGTATCCTGTTGGGGGTAGTGCTTTAGGGGTTACTCCGGGTCCTGCTGGCCCCCTCCGTGCCCCCGAGGGGCCTGTCCCCCCCTTTATCCCCTGGGGTTTCCCCCAGCTCACCTGGCTGTCTGGGGGGCCATCCTTGGCCGTCATCCCAGTGGTGCGGTGTTCCGTTGTTTGGGAGCTGTCCTGTGGGGACAGGGGACCAGGTTATGCGGCTGCCCCCTGCCCTGTGTTCCTCGACCGATGGTGCCAAGCCTAGGGCGCGGCCCTCCCATCCCTGGGGGTGGGGTGTTCCTTGCGGTCACCTCACTCTCTCTGCTGCTCCTCATGCTGTGCCCCTTGGAAGTGCCAGGCTGGGGGTCGTTGACTGGGGGTGAGGGGCAGCCCTTCTGCTCTGTGCCAGGACACATGCGCTGCATTGCATCCTGGTGTATTCCCCCCCTTTCTCCCCACCGAGGGGCCCCCTTGTACCTCCCATCCGGCCCCCCCATACTGGTGAACCAGCCCCCCCTTGTGCCTTCTGGCTGGGTCGCATCCCCCCCTGCACCGCCTTGCCGGGGTTCTCCCCCCCAGGAACTCCAGGTTCCCTGTGCTCATCCGGCCCTTTCCTGCTCGTGGTGCGGTATCAGTTCTCCTAGCCTACTCGTGGGCCTTCCTGGTTGCCATCGTGGGAGCCCGCATGTGTGTGCCATGGTTCTGCCCTCCTTTAAGGGCTCTTGGCCAGACATCCAGCATTTTCCCGCCCTGTGTGCATGTCTGCATGGCAGCGCGTGCATGCTCCATGGTGTCGGTGCAGTAGGGCTCCGCCAGTCCAGTCCACGTGGGTGTGGGTGTTTTCACTTTTACATGGACGCTCGAGTGTTGAACACCCATCTCCACCCATCTCCACCCACGGAGGGTGCCGGCTCCCTCACGGCTGTTTCTTGGGTGTTGGCGGGTGTTGGTGGGTGGGTCGTGCATGCACCCCCACCCAGTCGTGGACATTTACATGGACGCTCTCTCACCCACCCGATGGGTGTTTCCAGGTGTTCGTGGGTGGGTGGCGTCCGTTGAAAAGTGACCTACCTTTCTGCAGCCACCAACTCTATGACTTGGGGGAGGCTAGGGGAGAGGGCAAGAAAAGCAACTGCACATGTGGAAATGGCTGCTAGGCTGTTCTGTGTATGAACAGCCCTTTTCCAAAATGGTGCTGCCATTTTGGAACAGGACTGGACATGCACAGAAAGACCATGAAGCCATTTTGTACATGTGCAGTTGTAATTTTCTTTGAAAGTAAGATTCTCATGAGATTCTTGCACTGTTCGTGAGACCTTCCAGAGATTTCGCTGATGGTTCTCGATTTTTGTGAGATTCTTGTAGGAATCGAAATGATTCTCATTTCAGTCCTAATGTGAATAACTGTTTTGGCGGCAGGTATTACTTGGATATTGAGAGGGCTACCACAAAATGCAAATAATAGCAACAAATAATAAATCTACTACCTCTTTAAGCTAAAGAGGATGAAAGTCTAATTTTGTTGCATGACAGAAAACAAATCCAGGAACTGCAGTGCTGGCATGGGCATATGTAGAGGATTAATGAAGGACACCTGAAGAAGATAGTATGGCAGGAGACAAGATATAAGGGAGAACACCCAGGTAGGTTCTTGCATGAAAGAACAAAAACAAAAAAACAAAACAGAAAAAAGGTGGATGTTTGTGCCACTTTTTTAAAAAATGGAGAATGTTTGCACAGCAACTAAGCCCAGTTGATAGGGTAAGATAAAGAAAATATTTACTACTCTTTGTATATACTTTTCATCCAGTCTGCCCCATTGACCCCATCCCCTCTTGTCTCCTTACTGCACAATTGTCTACATCAATGCACGCTTTCAGATGCACATCATCAAACTCTCCCTCTCTGCTGGGTCCTTTCCATTGGCCATCAAACACTCTACTGTCTTCCCTATCCTTAAGAAGGCTACTCCTGACTGCTCCAACTATTGCCATATCTCACTTCTCCGCTTTTCTTCTAAGGGGAGTTTTAGACAAGATGCAAACCTTCGTGATTGCAGCTAAACACACAAATTAACTGCTTGTTTAAATGCCTCTCCTGTGAATTGTCCATGAAAATGCCCAGATTAGTAAAATCTGGCTATGTGAGGTTTTACTAATCCACATTTTTAAATGCCCCATGAGTCTCCCCAACTGCCCTAACAATGAGCTGATGGTGAGAAGGGGGTGCAGAACAGTGCACACTTTCGCCAGCTTCCCCAAAAAACAGCTGATGGAGGCAGGAGTCCAGGAGCAGCGTGAACTCTCTCCAGCTGCATTGACAAACAGCTTTGGGAAACAGAGGTTCCAGACCAGCATGTGTTCTCCCCGCCTGTCCTGACAAACATATCTGAGGAACCAGGGAGAGTGTGCATGCTTCTCTGGGCAACCTGCCCCCATCAGCTGTTTGCCAGGGCAGCCTGTGAGAGTATGCATTGCTCTGGGCTCAGCTCCACACCATTCCATCATTGTCATGCAAGCAGGCTGATTATTTAAAAGCACGTCCCCTACCTTCCACATCAAGGGGGGATCGTGTGAGTTTTTTGAACCCACAAATTCCCCCCCCAAATCTAAAAATGCCTTAAGCTCCTG
>QEPC01002494.1:2168652-2186141 GCA_003113815.1 Sphenodon punctatus
AACATAATCTTAATTGAACCTTCATACTAAATGTAAAGTCTCTCTCCAAGGACCTTCCAATACTCCATCTTTATACACTCTCCCTTAATGATTATCCTAATTTAGTCATACTAGTACCTTCGCTTATTGTCCGAGTAATTTTTACCCTGTGTGCATAAATTGCCATGGCCTTTGTTCTTGTTGAATCAGTATTGTTTAGTAAATACTGTATTTGCTGTAGGACTGGAAGAGATAGGTCCCATGACACAGCCTCCTGTAACTGTCTCTGGTATTTAGCATAAAGCGGGCAATTTAAAACATAGTGTCTCAGATCCTCAATGTCATTACCACATAAGCAAAATCGTTCACCATCTGGGATTTGTTTATGTCCTCCCTGTAGAACCGCAGTTCACATGGCTTGGAATCACAAACTCATAAAAGCTTTCCTTTGTGTAGGGTCTTCTAAATTATGTAAATCACTTGCTCCCCCACTTGCGGGTATTAAGTATTTATAGTAAGGTGAGGCCTTTGACTTATTTACTATGGCCCTTAGATTTTGCCTATCAATATCAGATATTTGGGACTTGAGTAGCTTAATAACCTCATTACTTGCCTTACCCCGTAAGAATATCTCCGAATAGCCTGCCAGCCCACCACTGATCAGTCCGGCCTACCTTATCCTGCAATTTCTCCTTTAGAGCCAGCACCACTAGAGATGTTTTAGGGGCATCCCTCAATTTTGCCCAGAAGGATAACACCCTAATTTTGACCTGGGCTGTCAAAGAAGGGTTCCCTAATTCCAAATGTTTAAGTGCCATACTCATAGAAGGAGGGATTCCTAATATTCTCCTCCACAGTTCATTCATTACGGACTCCAGGCTTTTCATTGCCCCAGGGTCAAGACCCCATAAAGGTGCACCATAGACCATACTCGCCAAAATTATATATATAATATGGGGGACATCGGTGGACCTTGAGGAACATCCAACCCCGAAGCACCTGCTTCTGTAGCTGCAGCAGAGACAGCTGCAGACTCCTGCACTGCAGGCCTTCCAGTGCCCTACGTGGCAGTGGAGGACGTTGGGAGGATGCACCACCAAAACACACCCCGGCTAATGCCACTGCTGGGAGCCTCTGAAGCCTGACTACCAAAATCAGGCCTGTGCATTTTGGGAGGTGGTGATGTCCTTGGGCTGCTGCTGCTATATACATAAAGCAGCACACGTAAAAACCATCTAGGAATAGTGGTTGATCACAAATTCAATATGAGTCAGCAATGTAATGTGGCTGCAAAAAAGGCTAATGCAATATGCAATTTTAGGCTGAATTAACAGAAGAATTTTCTTCAAGGTGAAAACAAATGAGATGGGGGTGAGCTGGATCACCTGACCACCCTAGGGAGGGTCACTGCAGCCACCTCATTTTGGGTCGGCAAACAGGGCAATTTAAATAAGCAACCCAACTCCTCAGGAATTGAGGCAGGGGGTTGCCTTCACAATATCCTCTATTTCATGGGTCAGTTGAGGAGCATTCCACATGGGGCAGGACTCCGGGACCTATGCTGAACAGCAGGATTGGGCCCCCAAGAGGAGCTGCCACCAAACAGCTGTTCGGGGGAACCTGAAGGAGCATGCTCACCCATACTGCCAAACAGCTGATGGTGGGGCCGAGGAGCATGCTCACCTGGGCTCCCAAACTGCTGATTGGGAGGCCCAGAGTAGTGTGCTTGCCCAGGCCATCAAATAACTGATGGGGGGGAGGAGGGCAGAGGAGTGCACTCACCTGGGCTGCCAAATAACTGATTGTGGATCCTGGAGGAGCATGCTCACCCTTGTCTACCAAGCAGCTGATGGGGGGGGAGGGGCAGTAGCATAACAGGATTTAAAAAGGATTGGATAAGTTCCTGGAGGATAGGACCATTAATGGCAATTAGCCAAGTAGGTTGGGGGGTGAAACTCAATGTCAGGAGCAGGTAGTGAACAGCAAGGAATGGACCACTCCATTTTGACCTGTTGGGTATTTCTCCAAAGTGACCAGGAATAACCACTATCAGAGACAGGTTGCTGGGCTCAATGGGCCATTGGTCTGATTCAGCATGGCACTTCTTATGTTCTTACCCACTCTGCCAGACCCAAATCAAAGCAGGTGAATTCAGCAAATACGGTATTTGCAGTGAATATTAATTTTATCTCTACTCTAAACTCAGGGCAGAGAGCAGAGGGGGAAAGATCAAGATTCCACTTGAGTGAAATGCAAATTAGTAATAGAAGAAAGCGACAGCAGAGAACAAATCACTGCAACAGCTCTTTCCTTTTTGAAGAAAGGCCACAGCTGAGAAACAGCTATTGTAAGACAACTGCTCTTTGAGTGGAGAGGGGAGCTAGCAGGAAGAACAACCAACCTAATTGACTGGGAGTAGTGGGAGGAGGAGGGGCAGAGAAGTGTTGTTGGGTGTGGGCACAGGGATTAAAGCTGGACTGGCAGTGTCCACATCTGACTGTGTCAAGGGTTGGGGTCCTTCTGGAAGCATTGCACCCCCTGCGCTTAGAAGGACCAGCATGGTGCTTTATGATGCCAGAAAAGGTATTCCATACCATATGAAATGAAAGTGCTGGGGACCACATATTTTAGCTGCTCATGCTAGGTGCAACAGTTCATTCACCCACTCATCCACTCACCTTAGGATTGTGATATTTTGATAATCTTTTGGGACACAGAAGCCTTGCCACCATTACGGGGCACTACTGCAGGCTTCAGCTGATTGACAGTTAGTGACTGAGACAGAATTTTTCCCTTTCTGTCAGACTGACTTGGGAAGGGGAAGAGAGAGGGCAGAAACCCACTCTGGCGGGTTAGATAGGTTAACCTGGTTCATTTCTCGCTCTCCCCCCCACCCCAAATTTTATTTTGCAGCTTCTTCTTTACTTTGTTTCTTTGGAAATTCTCTCTTTACAGTGCAGGAAATGAATTGGGACCATTCAACCCATATCACTATGCAAGGCAAAAATGTGGTTTAGAATTCATTCATACAGTTTATGTTCACAGTCTATAGTGGCCTTCTCCAGAGCACAGCCTGAGGAGTGCACTGCATCACTGAATGCATTAGTGGCCTAAACGGCTTGGACCCCACCTACCGGCAGGACTGCCTCACCCTCCGGGTCCTGGATCATCCCCTGCGGTTGGTCGGGAGCACCCTCCTCGGGGTCCCCTGGGTTTCCCGGGTGTCAACCATGAGGAGGGCGTTCTCTGTGGTTGCATCAAAGCTATGGAACTCCCTCTCGTCGAAGGTCCACTTGACCACCGACCTCCCCTCTTTCTGCAGACAGTGTAAGACCTGGCTCTTCCACCGGGCATTTACCAAGGAAGATGGGTTGGGGCAGTATGGGTTGTTTTAGGGTTTTTTAATTGTAGTTTTATTGTTGTGTATTTTAATATGTTTTTAAAATGTTATTAGCAGCCCCGAGGTGCCTGAGGAAGGAGGGGGTGGCATATATGTTTAAATATAAATAAAACTAATAAATATTTTCTAACACAGGGGTGGCAAAAGTTCCTAACCCAAAAATCCACATACCAAACTCTTCATGTGGCTGAGAGCTACAAGACACATGCACACACATGCATATGGGCCCCTTTGAAATATCTCCTGGACTGAGCCTCACCCCCTCCCCACCTGTCCCCCTTTGTGATTGGCTGATGAATTTGGTGCTCTGTTGTCCTGGCTGCTGAAATTTTGAGGAACAGCTGAGAATCAGATGCTGAGTTCATGTGCAATGAAGTAAGACATGGGGCCATTAAGGCATCACAGGACCAGGGACAGCTGCTCTTGAAATTCCTGAAAACCTCCTGGGGCTCCCAAGCCAGTTTGGCCATCCCTTTTCTGAGAGATTCAAGCTTATGCTCTAGGATCTTAGATCATTTTGCACAGCTGGGATTTGTGGGCCTGCTTTCACATTTTAAGTGTACTAGATGACTCACTGTTGTGTGAGTGGAGAAGTATATTAGTTCCACTGTGAGTGATTAAAGCTGAAGACTTCAGGTGGTTATTCCTTTCTCTGTGTGTCACAGGCTCATTGATATCCTGTTGTGATGGTTTGGGTAACAGGAACTATTGCCTTGTACTGGATTTTATTAGCCTGGCTTATATTTATCTGGGCATTTTGTTAGTGTGGTAAGGTTGTTTACCTGACAACTGCCAGAAACAGAAGTAGCCAGAATTCAAGAGGAGATTAAAATTTCAAGATTGTATAAAGAAGGCATAGTGTCATCCCTCTAAAACTCTGTGTTTCCATTCAGTCTACTCTGTATCTAGCCTTGAAATGTGCCCTAAAAGCAGTCCCGTTTTGGACCAGTCCACAATTGAGAAGTTTCCAAAACCGCGGACCAAAACCCCAAGTTGGAGTAACAATCCCAATTGATATTTCATATGCTTTGAAAGTCTCTGTTGCTGCCTTAGGTTATATAATTATATTTAAGGGCCCATTCTGACATGCAAAAATGTTTACTTTGTTACAAGTGCTGGCGGCAGGATGCACATGTAAATCAGGCATGGTTTTCACGATGTCCTAAAGGCGTCTTGTGTACGATAGAAGCCTTTCAGTGCATGGACAAGTGTACTTTGCTGAGTTGCAAAAAATATGTCAATAAAGAGCACTTGTCAGTGCACTGTAAAGTTTCATTCATGCGCGAGGCGCCTTTCAGATGTCATCAAAACCATGCCTATTTTGTTCGTGCATCTTGCTGCCAGCACTTGTAAGTAAAAATTTCTACACATCTGAATCCTGACTAAGTCTCAAGACTGGTCACATGAGCAAAAAGCTTGGGAACCACTACTCTATTCTATTTAATAATGAAACAGTCCAACCTTGCTCCATCTCTGCAGGGATCAGATCGTCCTGTTGATGGGGCTGACGGCCCCCCTAGCAGGTCAACGGCTAGACTACAGCTTGTATGGAGTGTTTCCTGGGTGGTATGCTAAGCAGAACATACTCCAGCATTTGTCGTTTATTTTGACTCGACATATTCCATCTTGGCATATCAGTCATTTTCAAATGCTTCCAGCTTCCAGGTTTCTTCAACGAGTAATTGTGTATTTTTGTGCCCCTAATTTAGCGGCCTGGATCCTGGAGCAAACAGATCTTTTTCTGTCCTGGGTAATTAACACTGGGGAAGTCTATCAAGATCTAGTCCTTCTCCCTCTGCTACCTGAAAATCAGGGATTGAAGTCACAGGTCCCTCAACCCAAACCTCGTGCTAATGCAAGAGTGGCATCTACTTCCAAAACTAGTTGCACCTCCACCATGTTGGGGAAGGGGGGGTTTGAGGGCTCCCATTAATGTTACATTGGAACAATTGGCCATGGAAGTGGAACGTCCTCTCCCCTTGCCCATGCCCAGTGAGCCACAGGGCACGTTACCTTTCTCTGGAGTACCCCAGGTTTCTGAGGTTGCTGTACCAGTTTAGGCAAGCCCAATTGCTTCCTTTAAAGAACAGCCCCTGTTCGACCCCTTTTTGGGTCTGATAGAGTCCAATAGCCCCAAGCCTTTAGCGATGCCCTGTGCAAGTAACCCGACTTCTATTTTGATTTACCGGTCCCCATGAATGATATGACTAATTTGGAGCTTCTTGCCGGCAGTGGCCCCACATGAAACATCTGTTCCTCATCCATGGGCGCGCTTAGGGTCGGATCTTGGAATGTTGCTGGGTGGTTGGCTCGGGCCAGGGATCCGGATTTTCTTACTGCCATACGTAATTTCCATCTGCTTTTCATACAGGAAACCTGGGCGCTTCAACCCCTGGGTTGAACCTGGGCACTTCAACCCCTGGAGCTTCAACCCCAGAGCTTCACCCTGAGTTGCCTGGATTTAAATCTTTTTTCTCTGCCAGCTGTTCCATCCAGGCTTGGGGGTCATCCCAGTGGGGGCCTGGCTATTCTGGTAGGCCCGGGGTTCCAGATGCCTGTGGTACAGGTAATTAAACATCCTCCCTGTGCCATCGGACTCATTGTTGGAACCCAGGCAGGTTAATTTTGTTCCTGACAGTATATGTCCCACCCGCCAACTCTAGATACTATGATCCCTGGTCCTGGCATAGTCTGATTGAATGGATTGTGGAGATTAGGGATAGGTTTCCAGAGTGTATGCTCATCACCCTAGGGGATTTTAATGCCAGGATAGGCAGGGATGATGAGGCTCTCTCTGCACATTGTGAACTCTTTGAGCACCCTTTTCCCCCTACTCTAAATTCTAGGCTTTCCAAGGACGTTGTTATCAATGCTGCTGGCATTGAGCTTGCCACTCTGGCTCTTCGGTGTAATTTACTCATACTTAACGAGGCTTGAGTAGGGATCTGTTGGGGGAATTTACGTACATAGGCCTTAATGGAGCCAGTGTTGTGGATTTCTGCTTAGTGTCACCTAAAGCACTTGATCTTGTGAGCCATTTTTGTATAGGTCAGTATTTCCACAGTGACCATCTGCCTCTCCTACTTACCCTCAATTTGACCCCGGCGCCCCAGTCTGGCCAGTCAGAGGGTATGTTAGTTAGCCCTGGCCAGAGCAGACATATTGCATTCCCATGGTCTTGGATTTCGGTTTCATCCCTTATAGACAGACTTTGGAAGGACAACTTGACCCTTCTATACTCTGAGATTATGGGATCTCCCTCAGATATGGATAAGGTCAAGGCCTTTGAACAAATAAGGTTTTTGTTCCGCCAGTTTTTCCTAGATTTGGCCCCTCTTCCTAAATCCTCCTGCTGTGTTAGATTCTGTAATCAGCTGTGGTATGACCATGAGTGCAGAAGGGCAAGGCACCGGGTCAGAACAATTTATAGATCATATTGCCACGACAGATGTCATGTTTTACCCAAAGCTTTTTACCAAGCAAAGATGGCCTATAAAGATCTTGTTAAGGTTAAGAAGGCCAGTTATACCAAGAGCCAGTGGAATTTACTCTTGGAGGCGGCCAAAAGTCATGACTCTAAGCGATATTGGAATCTTGTTCACATTGGAATTGGGAACCACCGAGCTAGAATTCCTTCTATTATTACTTCCCCCGTCTGGGAAACCCACTTTATGAAGCTATATGCTGATAGGCTATAGGCTTGGTACAAGTCAAGTTGGATTTGTCTCATGTTGGGACAAGTTGTCGTCCTGGGATCCTGTCGCCCTTGCAGAGATAGTCTCTTTAGTGAGTTCCTTCAAGAATGGAAAGACCTCGAGCTAGGACTTAATCTCCATTGATTTTTGGAAAGCCCACATTGTATGATGGGCCCCAATTCTTGCAACTTTGGCTGTATTCCTGTTATCTGGAGACGTGCTGTTGTCATACCCATCTATAAAAAAGGCTCACGCCAGGACCCGGTCAATTTTTGACCTATTAGTCTGCTCAGCTGTATTGGCAATGTCTACAACAAATTTTTGCTTGCTGAGTTGGTGGCATGGACTGAGGAACATAATATTATTCACTCAGAGCAGGCAGGATTTCAGAGGGGCAGGTCAGTGATTGATCATTGCCTAGTTCTTTCGCATTTAATTGACAAGTATTTAGCCACCAATGGGCACCTTTATGCTGCATTTCTGGACCTGAAAGCGGCATTTGATACTATTAATCAGAATTTGCTCTGGGCCAAATTAGAACTGTGTTCCATGGATAGGAGACTTTTGGCCCTGATATGTAAGCATACTGATTCTAGCTTGGTGATAAAATTGAACCCAGGGGGTGCAGTTTCAGATGAGGTTGAGGTCAGGACCGGGGTAAGGCAAGGCTGTGTCCTTGCTCCAGCCCTGTTCAACCTGTTTGTTAATGACATCATTCCCTTCTTGGCCCAATCTCATTTTTTCCCTCTCAAGATGGCCTCACATTTCTTGGGTGTTCTTTTGTATGCTGATGACCTTGTTTTGATATCGTAAACACCCATAGGCTTGAAGAGGCAGCTGGCATAATTTTCATCTTATTGTGCAGCCAACTGTCTCAAGATTAATTACTCTAAGTCCAAGGTCATGGTTTTCTCTAAATCAAGGGTTATCAAACAACATAGCTGGCCTATTGAGAACAACTGTCTCAACCAGGTTAAACTCTTTAAATATTTGGGGTTTTATTTTTCCTGTAATGGCTTGTGGAGGGAACATTATAAGAGAGCCATTATAGTTAGGAGAGCTAGTGCCACTGCTATTCGTAGATTTTTTGTCAGATCCGGGAGAAATTAAACTTGTGTTGGATGTATTTAATTCCAAAGTATGGGCCCAAGTTTTTTTTTCAGGCTGAGCTATGGACCCCTTTGGTTACAGATAACCTTAATATAACTCAATCTAGGTTTTTGTGTACCTTGGCCCATGTTCCTAAGGGTACACCCTTGGCAGCAGTTCGATTGGAATCGGGGGGAAAGAGTTGGAGTTCTGTGGTCTGGGCTCATGTGTTCGTATTTTGGAATAAAGTGATTAGAGCCTCAGGCAGGGGCCTATTGGTCCTGCTGAAATCTGATGCCTTTAAAAGATGGGGGCAACAAGTAGTTGAGGCCCAAGTGTCTAAATTGGACTTTGTCAGAAACTATTTGCTTGAGTGGGGTGCTCAGGCCGTAGAGCTGGAATTATGGCAGAGGTGGTTAGATATCTTGTACCAGGAAGAGATTGAAAGGGTAAGAGCTTCTCCGCATTTTGATATGTTACTATCTTTGCCTAGGAGACCTTTTTCCGTTGCTAAATATCTCTCCACTCCTGGTGCCCCTAGAGGGAGAACTTTGTTTCTGGCAGTTAGGTGCAACGCCCTCCCTACACAACTCCTCCAAGGTCATTATAGTGGGATCCCATTCCAACATCGTTGACACCTCTGATCACATACTTCTGAGATGCCATCTTTATGACAGCTCGAGACCAAAGCTGTTACAAACCGTTTTTGTCCAAACACCCCGGGTGCTCCGATCTTTTTTGTCTCCAAATGGCATTATCTGACTATGATCAAGAGGATACTGTTAAGATTATGCTATTTTTTACCCAAGCCATGAATTTGCGACACGGTTTTCTTAATTATCAATTTATTTCTGACACTGAGTAATTTATTTATATACTCAATGCCCTTTTGTTCTTACTATTGATTATTTGCATCCAAGGGATGTTTTAGTTATGTAATTTGTCATATAATAATTATTTTCTGTTACAATTTTGTTGTTGGGTTACATGTTGTATATTATGCTGTATTTATCTAGTGTATGGCTTGGCCAAGCAATGACTAGGGTCACGTTGAAAAAAATGATTTGATTTGATAATGAAACAATACGGAGGGTGGAAGGTGATATTTTCAAATTTATTTATTTATTTAGAAAATTTGTATCCTGCCCCTCCTGCCTCAGGCAGCCTTGGGCAGCTAATAACAGTAAATATAAAATACAGTAAAACAGTTAAAATATCCATAATAAATAACAATAATAGCAAAAAACAACAAAACCCCCAAATCACCTCCCCAAATACCCCACCCCATCCAACCCATCACCCCTCTCCCTCACCAAATGCCTGACAGAACAGCCAGGTCTTACAATTCCTATGAATGGTCGGGAGGTCTGGGGCCAGACAGGCCCCCACTGGGAGGGAATTCCAGAGGCACGGCGTGGACACCGAGAATGTCCTGTCCTGTGTGGCCCCCTGGAGAATCCGAGGGACCTCCAACATGGCACTCCCAGCCAACTGCAGGGGCCAATGCAGAACCCGGGGAGTGAGGTGATCTCGCATGTAGGCAGGGCCTAAGCCATGTAGGACTTTATATGTCAAGACCAACAGTTTGAATCAAGCTCAGAAAACTATAGGCAGCCAGTGCAGAGATCAGAGCACTGGCGTATTGTACTCTGGGCGACACAGTCTCACCAATAGCCAGGCCTCCGCATTCTGCAGCAGCTGCAGTTTCTGAGCCATCACCATAGGTATCCCCATGTAGAGCATCTTAAAGTAGTCTAATTGAGAGGTAATAAAGCCATGGATGTTCATGGCCAGGCCCAGAACCGAATTCAGCGGCCAAAGCCACCACACCAGATGGAGCTGGCAGAAGGCACTCCTGGACACAGCTTCCACTTGGAGATCCAGCGGAGCTGCATATCGAGGAGCACCCCCAGGTTCTGCACCTGGGAAGTCAGCAGGGGACAAATCCCATCAATCGAGGGAGCTATCACATTCACTGACTTACAGATTAACATCACCTCCATCTTGTTCAGGATTCAGTCACAGTCGATTAATCCTCATCCAGTCCCTCACAGCTGCCAAACACCAGGTAAGCACTGAGACAGCTGGACCTGGGTTGGTTGAAAATGAGGGTTGAATCACCCTGGGTTGGTTGAAAATGAGGGTTGAATCACCCTGTACCCCCATATCACCTCACAGAGTGACTGCATATACACGTTGAACAGAAGGGAGAGGACAGAACCCTGTGGGACCCCACATGAAAGGTCTCGGTGTGATGAAAAACTAATACCGAGCACCACCCACTGAGTTCTCCCAGTCAGGAATGAGTGGAACCATTCGAGAACGATCCCGCCCACCCCAGCACTGTCCCTCAGGCACGTCACCAACATCTCATGGTCAACAGTATCAAACACAGCCAAAAGATCTAATAGGACGAATAGGATAGAGCGACCCCGTTCCTTTTCATGGCGGAGATCATCTACCAAAGCCACAAGTGCTGTCTCAGTGTCATGGACCAGACGAAAGCCAGACTGAGAATGATCAAGATAACTGAAGCAGTCAAGATGCCCCTGGAGCTTCTGAGCCACTACTCATTCAATAACCTTCCCTAAAAAGACTATTGTCTTTGGGGACCGCAACACCACCTCTGGCACAGCCTCCGCCAGAGCATGCAGGGAGGTTGCCGTACTGGTAGGTGCACGGTATACTAGCAACACTCCCAAACTGTCCCCCACCAAATCAAACACAAGATGGAGGTCTTCAATGCCTACAATGGATCACACTGAATACCTCCTTACAGACCACCCCTCTTTAATAATCACAGTTACACACACACACACCCCTCCGACCGTGGCTGGTGTTGTATGGAATACCCAGCTGGAACAAGATCAGGCAGGATAGGCCCCGATTCATTGTCCAGCCAGGTTTCCATAATGCACGCGAGATCAGCAGCATAGTCCAGGATTACCTCTTGGACCGTTGTTGCCTTATTTATCACTGACCTCGCGTTTAACAAAACCAAAATTAGGCTGGGGTCCCCCTGACCAAGTTCCACCTGCTCACCTGCTGGTGGAGAGGTAAGCGGGATGTGCACTAGGCACCTATCCCGCCTCACCACTCCTAGTCCCCTCCACGTAAGACCATATCTCCCCTGGCCTGTCCCAAACTCAATAGCCACCCCCACCGCCCCAGCTGTCCCACTGGACCCTCCCTGGCTGTCCCACTCAGACTGCAAGGGAGATCCAACCCCCTCATTCCCCTATCCCTTTTCCCAAAATATCCCTCCCCACTCCCAACCCATCCCCCCACCCCACTCCCTTGGGCTCCCTTTTTCACAGGG
Source organism: Sphenodon punctatus (assembly GCA_003113815.1). Taxonomy (NCBI): domain Eukaryota; kingdom Metazoa; phylum Chordata; class Lepidosauria; order Sphenodontia; family Sphenodontidae; genus Sphenodon; species Sphenodon punctatus. The sequence goes on from QEPC01002494.1 coordinate 2,180,135, forward strand.
AGATCCCCCTTTCTGTCATTCAGGCAATGCTCCACCGTCTCAATGGGAGGCAAGACCCACCCCCTCCTGCCCCCATCCCCCCACCCTCCTGGGACTCCCTCTCTCACAGCGAGTCCCCGCTACCTATAATTTGGGCAATGCCTCCCCCTCCTGGGGAGGCCTCACCCACCTTCCCCATGCGCCATCCCCTGTCCTTTCACCAAGGGGGGATACCCCTTTCCTCCCTAACCCGCCCCCAGCCGCATAAAATACATGCCTAATTACCCCCTAAACCCCATAAAATCATAAAACTAACAATACAAATGACACACACACACTCCCACTAGGGGTGTGCAAACAGAACGTGGTTCAGATGTTTGGCCGTTGGGTAGTTCGGTTTGAAAATTGAGTTCAGGTTCGTGGGTTTGGTTTGAAAACATTTGGTCTTGCCAAACATTCAGCAGAGTTTGGTCCCTCCTGAAGGCTTGGGGCACTCCAGGGACCCCCGGGGGGCATGCTAACATGGCAGGCCATCAAAGACCCATCAGAAGCAGCAGAGACTGGGAAGGCTTGACGCTTGGCACCCTGACTTGCCTGGGCAGGCAGGCTCGGTGCTTGGCCCCTAGGGGTGCCTGTGGGATGTGACCTGGTTGTCGGAGACCCAGTGGCAGCAACAGCAGAGACCGGGAACCCTTGGTGCTTGGCACCCCGGGTTGTGCCCATGGCTGGCCATTAGAGACTCAATGGCAGAAGCAGCAGGAGCAGAGAGCTGGCCATCAGAGACTCAATGGCAGCAGCAGCAGGAGCAGAGACTGGGAAGGCTTGAGACTCGGTGGCTGACCTTGCACCTCTACTTGGCCAGGCATTGCAGGCTGCCAGGCATCATTGGAGCAGTGGCAGACATTGGATTGCCCAGTAGCAGAATCCATGGCAGTAGCGGCAGTAGCAGCAGGCAGACAACTTGATGAAAAGGAACTGCTCCACCAACTTGGCCCCCAGTCTCAGGAGTGCTGCTAAGCGGGCAGGCAAGGGCAGTGGATGCCAGTTGATTCCAGACTGCAGCGGCTAGTTGTCGGCCTCCATCAACGGGCAAGCGTCCTGCTCTAACAGCTTCCGATAGCAGCAGAAGCGTTACCACTGCTAGGGGGTAGCAGCAGCAGCAGCAGCAGTAGCAGAAGCAGCAGAAATGGCAGGAGCAGCATCAGTGCACCATGGAGGAGCTGGGGTGGGGGTAGCTGCCAAGTCCATCGGCATATAAGCATTTTGGAGGAAGCTGTCCTTTAACTGAAAGCCATGCACATGTTGGGGGAAAGGATTGTGCTCGACGGTCAGCCCTTCTCAGCGGACGGGGACATGAAGTTTAGACACCTAATTGGCTTCCTGGCCCCCCCAGTTTAAGCTGCCCTCACACACCACCCTGAGACAGACTGACACCCATGCCTGGCAGCCTGAAACTCCTGTCTAAGCAGGGGTGGCAGCCATTGAGTCCTGGCAGGGCCTCTGCCACTGCTCCATCGATGCTGGGCAGCCTGAAGCACCCGGCCCTAATGGTGTCTAGAACAGTGGAGAACCCAGCACAGCATAGAGCTGGAGGTCTGCCAGCACCAACCTGAGTCGGCAGGTGGTACCAACCCTGTTACCAGGCTTTAAAGGAGCAGGTGAGGGAGTAGATGGCCAGTGCTGGGGGTGCCACCGTCCACTTCACCACCAACCTATAGTCAACTAGGAATGCACAGCACGCCTACCTGGTAGTGACTGATGACACACTGGTGGCAGGATGAAGAGGCAGCGTTTGGCAGTGGCAGGAAGGGTCCAGAAGCAGGGTATCGGTGGGCCCTAATTCATGCAGAAGTCATTGATGCCATAGCCCCCACACTTCTCAAAACATCGAGGCACCCCTGACCACCATGGTGAGGGAGTGAGTCATGCCAGGAGTGCCCTTCACCAAGGGGTACGTGGTGACGCACAATGTGGCCAACCTATTGAGGGCAGCCTGCGAGGGGGGCTTCACAAGCATCCCTTCACCTGGTGTTCAGGGATGGTCTGGGATTGGGGGAGAAGGGGATTGGGGCAGACCCCCTTAGCTCCCTGATCGAGTTGGGAAGGAAGCTGGCCGGTGGTTTCTTTAACCAGAGCGTGATGGTCAGAGACCTCCTCCGGGCAAAGCAGGCCAAGCAAGGCTCCCCAGTACACCACCTGGTGCAGGATGTGTCCACCCAGTGGAATTCATTCACATTCCTGATGCTTGAGTAGCTTGAGGAGCAGAAAGCCACCTTGCATCAGGTTCAACTGTTGAAAGACAGCGGTCCACCTCCAGGGTTCAATGGGGCGGAATGGGAGATCCTGGAGCTCTATGGGCACTGGAAGGGTGAGCTGGTGGAGAGGGTCCATCAGGCAGAGAGGGCTCTGGAGAGTGTGTGGCAGCAGCACCAGCAGGAGGATGCCCCTGAGGATGGTGGAAGTGGGAGCAGCCACCTCTTTCAGCTGGCGGGGTCTATCTTTGCCCCCAGACCAAACAGTAGCAGCACCAGCAGCAGCACCCCTATTTCTTCTGGATGACGTGGATGGAAAGTCCTCCCTGCCTGGAACATAGGCCCCAGAACCCTGATGGTAGGTCCTGGGGCTGGAGTGGCTGGAGAGTTTTTGAGTCCGAAGTGGAGAAGGGTTCCTTGTGATAGCTCCCCATGAGTTAAATGATGCCCCCAGAACCCCGAGGGTGGGTCCTGGGGCTGGAGTGGCTGGATAACTTTGACGGCTGAAGTGGAGAAGGACTTCATGCGATGGCTCCCCGTGAGCGGAATGATGGCTTCAGAACCCTGATGGTGGGTTCTGGGGCTGGAGGAGCTGGCCCCCCTGCTCGGTCAGGCATTGCAGGTGGAGCAGCAACAGAGGCCTTGCCAGGACTCAGTGGCTGGCATCCCTACTTGGCCGGGCACTGCAGGCTGGCAATGCTGGCACTGCTTCAGAGCATCCATTCAGATGGAGTGTTTAGGGAAGGATTCAATCAGGTGGCTCCCAGAATGGCTTCCAGAGCAGCAAGCCACCATGTACTCCCTCGGCCATGGACCATGGGGGAGGGGGAAGCCCACTGGACTGGCCTTTGCAATTGACATGTCCCCACCCAGTGTGAACCCTGGGGAACCCAGGAGCCCCAGGCCCCTGGCTATTTCTTCTGAGGCTGTGTTCCCTGCTCACTGAGTGCCAGGAGAGTGTCATGATTCTGACAGTGTCCGATCAGCTCTCACTGCCCCTTGAAAATCCTTAACTTGGCCCAGGGACAGCTGGTTCTGCTCCCGTTGGACACAGACAACTATTTTAGAGGAGGTATCCAGCATCATCACTGAGGCCGGTGAGGAAAGAGCCAAGAGGAGCTTGCTTGCAGGCTGGCTGGCATTGGTGGAGCAGTGGCAGAGGCCCGGCCAGGGTCGTACTCGACAGAGCTGAAGAAGGAGGAGGACCACTGCGGTGAGCCTTGAAGTCTAGTACGCGGGCCTTGGTGGAGCCAACCCAAGGTACAGATCTTGGTGGTAGTAGCAAATAAATAATAATATTCAAATGAGAACCCATGGCACAGCAGAGGCAGCATTGGCAGGAGAAGTGGATATTGGATTGCATGGACACAGAACCCATGGCACAGAGAGCAGAGGCAGCATTGTTAGCAGAAGCTGGAACTTAGGCCCCAGAACCCTGAGGGTGGTTCATGGGGTTTGAGTAGCTGGCAGATTCTGTATGAAATGGAATGACAGCCCTCCCTGCCTGGAACATAGGCCCCAGAACCCTGACGGTGGGTCCCGGGGATGGAGTGACTGTTTCTTTATGCTGTTAAACAACGGCGCTCTGTGAGTGGAATGATGGCCCCAGAACCCTGATGGTGGATCCTGAGGCTGGAGTGACTTGAGAACTTTGAAGGCTGAAGTGGAGAAGGGTTCTATGTGAACAGCAGTCGAACATGTGTCAGTTGGTCCTAAGGGATAGGCAAGAGCCGTTCCATCTTCAAGGCCCTCACAGAAGATGGAAGATACATCACGTACCTGGAGAAAGAGCTGTCTGAGTTTGTCCTGCAGTGGATGGATGCTGGTTTATCTTTCAAGTTCCTTCTGGTTCTAGTCAACTTGATGAAGTTCAACAGGTGCTACCTGGATAATTGTGTTGTGGAAATGGTCCAGATGATCTGTAGGGTTGTGCGAACAGTTGGTCCTAAGAGATAGGGAATCACCGTTCCGAAGGGATGGACGGTCACCAATGGTCTCCATTGCCCTCAGCTGAATGAAAGGGAGTCGGGTTCAGATCCCTGAATCTGGAGTGGCGGAGATTCTGGAGTCACAGCCAGGAACAGTCTCAGCATGAAGAGTGCGTGAACCAGGATCTCTCATTCTGCCCTATTGTAATGTTCAACCAACCCCCGCCTGCTGGTGCACTGATCCAAGCTATGGCCATCTACAAGATTGAGGAGCAAATGGATGATGCACAGTACCACCACCAGCATCAGCAGCAGCAGCAACAGCAACAACAGACATTGGGTTGCCAGGGCACAGACCCATGGCACAGAAGAGGCAGCAGAATAGGACATTGGATTGCCGGGGTACAGAGCCCATGGCACAGACAGCATAGGCGGCATTGGCAGTTGAACCCTGAGGGTGGGTCTTGGAGCTAGAGTGGCAGGGTCTGGTTGCAGTGGAAGGACAGCCCTCCCAGTCCCTGCCCTTTATGTACGTATCCTTCTGGAGAAGGTTGGAGTGAGCTATTGACTATTTTTGTACTCCCCCCCACCCCCATTTTCTTTTTAAATGGAATTTGTCCCTGAGTGCATGAGTGGGAAATCTCTTTGCCCTCTTTGCCAGCATTGCAGGCTGGCTTGGCTGGCATTGATGGGGGAGCAGCAGAGGCTCATCCAGAGCAGCAGTGATCTTGCTGGTAGTAGGAAATAATCTATCATACTCAAACAATAACTTTGAAGGACGAAGTAGAGAAGGGTTCCATATGAACAGCAGTTGTTGAACATAGGTCAGTTGGTCCTAAGAGATGCGAGCCAGGCCCTTCCTATGCCCCTGGCTGGCTGGCATGGGTGGGGGAGTGGCAGAGGCATGGCCAGAGCAGCAGTGATCTTGGTCGTAGTAGGAAATAATCAATCATATTCAAATGAGAACTTTGAAGGATGAAGTGGAGAAGGGTTCCATGTGAACAACAGTTGTTGAACATGGGTCAGTCGGTCCTAAAAGATGTGAGCCGGGCTCTTTCTGTGGATCACCCCAGGCTGGCTGGCATGGGTGGGGGAGTGACAGAGATCTAGCCAGGGCTCAGTGACTGACACCCTTGCTTGGCCGGGTGTTGCAGGCTGACTGGCAAGGATGTGGGACATTTGCAGACAATGAGCTGTACTGACACAGCCCTCCCTGCCTGTAATATAGGCCCCAGAACCTTGATGGTGGGTCCTGGGGCTGGAGTGGATGCTTCTTGATGTGGTGGAATGATAACTCCCTGTGAGTGGGATGACGCGAACTCTGACAGTGGGTCCTAGGACTAGAGTGGCAGCTTCTGGATGCAGTGGATGGACAGCCCTCCCTGCCTGGAACGTATGCCCCAGAACCCTGACGGTGACTTCTGGGGCTGGAGTGACTGCTTCTTGATTTGATGGGATGACAGCTCTTTGTGACCAGTATGACAGTCCCAGAATCTTAATGGTGGGTCCTTGGACTACAGTGGCAGCTTCTGGATGCAATGGCACATCATTGGCAGTATTAGCAGCAACAGACATTGGATTGCCAAGAGGTAGAATTGGCACAGCAGGAGCAGACTTTGGATTGCCCAGAGGCAGCATTGGAAGCATTAGCACAGCAGGAGCAGACTTTGGATATCCCAGAGGCAGCATTAGCACAGCAGGAGCAGACATTGGGTTGCCCAGAGGCAGCATTGGCACAAGAGGAGCAGACATTGGAGTACCCAGAGGCAGAAGTGGGACAGCAGGAGCAGACATTGGATTGCCCAGAGGCAGCATTGGCAACATTGGCACAGCAGGAGCAGACTTTGG
>QEPC01002494.1:2199566-2231589 GCA_003113815.1 Sphenodon punctatus
GGACAATTCAGGAGGTCAGGTGGGAAACTATATTTTTTGTCGGCATGCCATTATCTTTATTATATTTCCCCTCCCAAATGGGTTCTCCCCCAAATGGTCCACCCCTAGGTTGGTGGCCGAACATCTGGGAAATCTGTTTGGATCCCCCTGTTATCCCAGGGACATAAAGAGTGTCAGATATTTGTATTCCCAGGAAGGGGTATCTAGGTATGCAATCTCATTTAGAAATAGCTCTTGGCCTGATCGCATCTGGAGGGCTAGTCAACTCTTGTATCTAAATAGGATACAGCTTGGGAAAATCTATATTAACGAGTCCCTCCATGCCCGCAGGCTGACTACAGATTCGGGGCCAGAGGCCCTTAGGGCAGGGACACACGAAATTAGGACCATGCGAGTGAGTGCTGGTCAGGGCAGGATTGACTTGCCAAACAGGGAAGTTGGCAATAGGCGTGGCGACCCTAGGAGTCAGGGTCATCTTGGCAGAAGGGGGGAGCAAGAGACTATACACAGGATCTCCTCCCGTTCACCCTCCGAGGAAATGGAGATACGCCAGAGTACCACCAGGGGGCTTACCCCAGCCCCCTGACTTACCAGACTGTGGGAGCTCTGGACTGGAGGGGTATTGGGACCTGGGGAGAGCTCTGCAAAGGGATGCGAGCCGGTCTGCTGAGGGGGTAGGTCTAGCCCGGGGTACACATTTGGGCGGAGAAAGTGGATGTTGGATTAAGCCAGAGGTAATCAAGGCCCCCTCTGGGGACAGCAAGGATGGAAATACTTATGTGATGGGACCTGAACAACTAGGGGGAGCAGAAGAAGATGGGAGCCGGGTGTTGGTCCCCTTGTTGGGACTTAAACACCCTGTAGTGTCAGGTATGAGCTGGGATGCCTTCTGTGCCCTGGAAGGCCTTGAACTGAGCAACCCCAAGCTGGGTACCCCTTTGTGGATTCCTGAGCTAGGACACTGAGCAATCAGTATAATCCCACTTAAGTGATGGCAAGCATCTGTAGGAAGTTTAGCTAGCTAGCTACCAATGTTTTCCAGCTACTTTCAAAGAGATTTGAAATGTGTGGTCAGTGCTGATTTGTGTAAATTTGCATGTGTCTATTTATTTAAATTTGATACCCCACCCTTCCCCTATGGCTAAGGGCAACTTATAATATAATGTTATGTGAATTTATACTGATTTAAAATAGTTCTTTGTCTAAAATTGATGCTTGGCTAAAATAATCCCAGTTACTTTTTAAAAATAAACTTGACAAATGAAATCTATCCCATTTACCTAGGACACACAAGGGCTTCTGGTTCCATGGACTGCTCCTTATACTCCACATTCAAAGTTTGACTCTTGCTTCTCCTGACTGTGGCTCCCCTGCACACCAACCCATTTCCTTACACTCAAGGGTCAACCAATGAGCGAATGAGAGGGCACTGTGGTCACTTATGGCCCCTTTTGAGGGGTGGGGTTGGGGGAAGAAGACTTTCCTGGATGAGAAACGGGAATGGGAGTGGATGGGATGGTTGGACATGGGGAGTGAACTACTCCAGGTGAGAGTTTGGCATTGGGAGTGGGTGGGAGGGAATGGGGTTAGGTCTGGAGGGCTAGAGTTTTAAGATTACATATAATGCATTTGTGACAGGTCCCTGGCCACTTTGGGTACTGTGGCACAGGCTTGGCAGCATAGACATTTTCCTGCTATGTCCTTTTCCTGCTCACCTCCTGATGCCCCTCGGGTGTTTCACCACTTTCAGCATCCTTGCTCTTGTCTGTGGCAGTTTCCCACTCTCGTAGGCTCCCAGATCTACTCCGCTCTTCTTCCCTCACTCCTGCCAGATCTCTGCTCCCATCAGGGTGAGGGTCCCCAGCTTCCAGCTCTGGCTCGGAGTCTTGGCCAGGTGAGCCTTTGGTGCTCCTTCCATCTCTCATTCGTCTGCTGCCTGCTCAGGGGTGAGCACCTTCCTAATCCAGCTCCAGCTTTAGCCCCTCTCCAGGTGAGCCATGCTCTGCCATGACTCCTTCAACAACATGTCCTGTTGGATCCTCAGTCCTGGCTCTCCAGCCCGCCTGAATCTGGAGGGGTTCCAAAAGTTGCCATTTTATGTCCTTCCTCTCCAAATGCCACCTTTGTCCAGGTTCTGTGACTCCTTCAGTTTCCCCCGGGCTTCCTGCCTCTCACAGATTGCCCACTTATCTCTCTCTCTCTCAGCTCCACTGGTTCATTTCTGCCTAATTCCACCTCCCTTGTGTGATGCTTTCACCCTGCAACCATCCCGCAGGTCTTACTTTCTCCCCACCTGCAGCCTTAGGTAGCCCAATCTTCCCAGTCCCCTGGGCACTCACTCATTTAATGGGCCCCCCACGGCCCTTCTCCCGCTCCATTTAAAGGGACCCTAACCTACCCTGTTACAGTGTTTTATTTATAATTGTTTAAATCTGTTCAGTTACTGTGTGCTTCCCTGAGCCTGTTCGGTAGGGGCAAGATATAGATAAATTGGAATAATCTCTTCACATAAACCAGATTTGAATTGCATTATAACAAGAGCATAGTGTAATTGGAATGACAGGCTTGGGAACATTGCCCTCTATTTTAGAACAAAAATTTAGAAAAAGAACATTTCATTGATAGAACCCCAAACGTATGGCAAATCAGTTCTCTCTTTTGGGCCCAAGGGATATCTTAAGGAATTATTGTTTGCACAGACTATTTTTCTGGAAATCTCAAGAGAAATTGGCTTCTGATTTATTTACATCAAAATTTTATATAGACTTATTTATTCATGTCCAATAAAATTTTATGAGAGTTTTCTGTATATATACATATATTCATTAGCTGTGGGACTATCAGTATTGGATTAAACTGATAATGGGTGGTATCGGATTAATCTAATAATATAGATAATTGTGGTATTGGAATATCGGATTGTTTACATTGCTGATTTTATCAGATTCTTAACATTGTCCACTGAAGTCAATGGGGGCTATCCCGTGCCCCGCACATGCATTTTGCGCACACGCACATGCGTACAAACTGCATGCATCTCCAAAGAGATTGCATTGTGCTGCATGGATCCCATGCAGGATCTGCACAGATTGCACACAGATCCCATGTGGATCCCACTTAGGATTGTGGCTAATGGCCACAATGTTAAAGATCTGAGAAAATCGGAAGTGTTAAAAATCCGATATTCTGATGCCTATAAATCCGATACCCAATAATCCCCCCTAGAGTCCCACCCCTAATATTCATTCACCTGTATTTCATTGAGGTGGTATGATGTCCCTACAGGGCCAGGATGTCCCCTACTCCATGTCTCCTCTTCACTGCTGATCTCAGCAGTGTGGGGGAGCATCTTCCCTCACCTGTAGTGGAAACTACTGAGGCTTGGAGGGTGGAAGGTAGGAATGGGACTATCAGTATCGGATTAATCCAATAATGCTGATAATTGGCGATATCAGATTAATCCAATAATACTGATAATATTGGTATCAGTATATAGTTTTTTTAACATTGCTGATTTTTCAGATCTTTAACATTGCAGCCATTTTAACAATGGCCGCAATGTTAAAGATCTGAAAAATTGGCAATGTTAAAAAAACGATATACCGATACCGATAAATCCGATATCAGATTAATCCAATACCGATAAAACTGGTAACCGATAGTTCGCCAATAGTCCCATCCCTAGTGGAAAGTAATGGCAGAGAACAGGAGTCATCACTCCAAGCTCTTTCTGGCACCCACTTTGCAAGCCACAAGCTGGAGCTTTCAATGCTGGTATCAGGGATGGAGACATTCAAATTGTTTTGCCTTAGATGGCAAAACAGCTCGACCTGATCTGGTCATTTAGGAATTGGCAGAAGGCATATCATTCATTTTCATTTTCAAAAAATCCTTCATTTTGGGGTGGAGGCGGGGAGTAGTAAAGGATTCTACCGTTTTCATTTATTTTTTGGTATTATTTTACTAAAAATAATTATATACATATTATTTTTCATAAAATAAAAAAATGGTTGTTTGGGGCTGGTGGGGCAGGGAGAGGGTTTCCCATGGGAAATGCTTTGATTTTTTTTCATCCCGCCTACAGTGAACCAGGTGGCCAAGAGGCAGGCACATTTGAGTGCTTGACTGTGTCCTGTGCTGCTGGGGTAGGAACAAGATTTATGGTCCTGCTGGTGTATAAACTCCCAGATAATATGGGGGGATTTGGGGCAGAGTTCCTCGAATTGGTGTCATCGTTGCTGTTGGAGTGTCCCAGGATACTTGTCTTGGGGGACTTTAATGTGCATGGTAGTGGTAGCTCTCACAATATGGCTTCTGAGTTCCTGGATGCAATGGCATCTCTGAGGTTTTCCCAGGGCATCCAGGAGAGCACCCACAGTACTGGCCGTGCACTTGACCTCATTTTCAGGCTGGGTTTTCTGGTTGTGGATGTTCGAATCACCTCCGTTGGATGGTCCAACCATCAGCTCATGTGTTTCAGTGTGGATGATGCCTTTCTTGGCTGACAGCACTGCAGCTGATAGATTGTTGTATGGCCACAGAGACTGCTGGATCCAGTGAATTTCAGCAACCTCATTATTAGTGCTGGAGTTGATGCATCTGCCTGTTCCAACCAGAGGGTTGACAGGCTCACTAATCGCTATTTTGAGCTGTTAGAGGGGGTCCTTGATTCCATGGCTCTTCACCAGTACCTAGTTGTCTCCACAGTCCATAGACCACTGTGGTATAACAGTGATCAAGTGGACTTAAAGAAGCTGTGGTGTAGATTGGAGAGGAGATGCCTGAGGAGCCATCTGGAAGCCAATCTTTAACTGTACAAAGAGTTTATGTGTGTGCACAGAAGGGCTATTACTGAAGTCAATCACTTATACTTCTTCTCGGGCATAGATGCTGCAGAGAACAGATTGGTGAAACTGTTTTGGGTTGTGAGTGGCCTGGTGAATCCAGACTATTTCAGTCTGCCTACAGTTTTTTCAGCAGAGTGCTGTGAGAAATTTTCTACATTTTTTGTGAAGATAGAGAGACTTCAGGCGGGACTCGTTGGACCTTTTGATGTGGAGAGCCGCGGAGTCCCTAGGGACTATTTTCCCTGGTTGACCATGACATGGTTGATGACGAAGAAGTCTGTGCACTCCTGGAATTGCTGAGACCCACCACGTGTGCCTCTGACCCGTGCCTATTCTGTCTATTGAAGGCGAGTGCTAAGATAATGGTACCTTTATTGACAGGCATTGTTAATACCTCCTTTAGGGAGGGTGCAGGCCACCCTCAAATGTGTGGAGGTCTGTCCCCTCCTCAAGAAACCAACTCTTGATGTTTGAGTGCTTGTCAATTATCACCTGGTCACCAATCTGTATTTCTTAGTGAAGGTGATTGAGAAGGCTGTGGCTATGCAGCTACAGAGACCCCTGGAATCCAAGAATATTTTGGGGAAATTCCAGCCTGGGTTCAGACTTTCCCACAGGGTAGAGACCACACTTGTCAGGATGTTGAACTAATAGCTGATGATCTTAGATTGTGGAAAGCTGGCAATTTTTGGTCATGTTGGACCTTACAGCAGCATTTGATACAATTGACCATGGGTTTCTGCTTGGTGGATGAGGGATGTCACTGACATGATGGGAGCTGCCAGTCAGTGGTTTCAGTCATACCTATCTGGACGGAAGTAGCCAATTGGTGGTGATGGATAGATATGCATTATCCCCGAGGTGCCTAATATTGTAGTATTCCTCAAGGTTCTACTCTTTCACCCATGTCATTCAACAGATACATACAGCCCTTTAGGGATGTCATGACTAAGAATGGGGTTGAGTATCATCAGTTTGCTGATGGTACCAACTGTATATTTCTTGCCCTTTAAGCCCTGCCAACTCGGCCTCAGCCTTGGAGGAATGCTTGAATAATATAGACACCTGGATGCATCGAAACTACCTCGTGCTCAATCTGGAGAAGACTGAGGTGATGTTGGTGGGAAGGGGCAGCTGATATGACGATGCCCATACCTCCCTCGGGCTCCTGAATGTGGATAGGGTCTGGGTGCAGGTAGTGGTCCAGGTAAAGAACTTGGGGGTCATTTTCAACCACGATCTTTTCATAAAAACCCAGGTGTCAGATGTGGTTTGGAAATGCTTTTTTCAATTATGCAATTTGCATAAGTTATGCCCTTATTTATCCCAAGTTGACCTTGCCACATTCACCGATGCCCTGGTGACTACAAGTCTTGGTTTTTCCCTCTTCTGTGGGCTGCAACCAGTGTTTATCTGTCACTTGCAACTTGTTCAGAATGTGGCAGCATGGCTGCTTACTGGTTTGGGCATCCGTGATCATATTACGGCCATCCAGCATTCTCTGCATTGGTTGCCTAAGGAGCAATGGATTGAGTTTCAGATTGTGCTGCTGGCTTTTAGGGCTCTGAAAAACTTAGGCCCTGGCTATATTCAAGACCTACTTTTGGAGTCTCACACCAATGGGTATCTGCACTCAGGAACCACCCGCTGTTTGGGGGTTCTGACATTTCGCCTTAAGTTGGTGGGTCATTGGGATTTTGCTGTGGTGGGCCCCTGGGTGTGGAAATTGCGCCCTCCGGATCCATCCTTACCTTCAAAAATCACCTGAGAACATTTATTTTCTAGGTGCTTTTCAGATCTACTGTTGGTTCCCTTAATTGTACTCTGTTCTCCCTTTTTCCTTCCTCTATCTTAAAAAGTACTTTATTACTGTTGTAAATGGTTTTAAATTGTTCTATACTACTATATTGTTTTATATGCTGCGAAAGCTCCAAGTGCCATGCAAGGCAGGGTGTGTGTGATATAAATAAATTATTATATTAATTATATAATTAATAAATAAATAATTATGAATTATTTATTATTATTGTTATTTTTTATTTTATTTTTATTATTATTAACTGTAATATACATGCTAAGTGCACTGCAATATATTCCTCAGTGGCTTGGAAAAAAGGGAGGGGGGCTTACATGTTCTCTATTTGGTCTGAGAAAGTTTTAATCCCTAAGATAATTGCCTTTTCTGTTAAGCAAAGTCCAAATCTTGTTTCACGTTAAGAATGTGACAGCTGTCTTGTACTTTGACTCATCTGGATAATCTACTGTCTCTAGTAATTTTTTTCTTGTTCACTCTTCTATTCCCTGACCTAAACTGGAAGTAGACTGTCCAAATTTTGTTATGTACAAAATTGATTTTAAAGTCCATGGTCAAATATGGTGGAAGATGTAATTTCCATACATATCCTATTTTATACATCTGTGACACTAGTTATTGGCTACTGTCTGCTAGCTACAAGAGCATGTGAGTTTTAGTTGATTTTCAAAAATAAATATACAAATAAAAACACATTTCTAGCCACCCTTTGTTACTTTTTCAAATACCAACCTGTCTCTAACATCCCCTTTCTAGGGAAGGTTATTGAATGGGTGTTGGCTCATCAGCTTCAGGAGCTTCTGGATCTAATCAGTTTTCTGGATCCCTCGCAGTCTGGATTTCATCCAGGCTATGGCACTGAGACTACGCTTGTGGCCTTGCTTGATGACCTCTCCTGAGAATTGGACCAGAGTCGTTCGACCCTGATGAGTCAACTAGATCTCTCGGTTGCATTTGATACAGTTGATCATGAGTTGTTGGTGACTCAGTTGTGAGACCAGGCCGAAGTGGGCGGGACTGTTCTTGAATGGTGCCGCTCTTTCCTGGCTGGGAGAACTCAGCGTGTGGTACTGGGTGATTGTTCATCCTCTCCTTGGGGCTTCATGTGTTGAGTCCTGCAAGGTTCCATCTTATTCCCTCTCCTATTCAACGTGTATATGCAGTCTTTGGGGGAGGTCGTCAGAGGGTTTGGTATAAGGTGTCACCAATATGCTGATGACATTCAACTATATCTCTCTTTTTCATGAGACCCAGGCCTGGCAGTTTCAGTGCTTACCCAAAGTTTGACAGCAGTGGGGGACTGTATGAGGGTGAGCCACTTAAAGTTGAATCCTGACAAGACAGAGGTGATGCTTGTGGGGAAACCTGGAGGCGTGATGCAGCCCCCATCATTGATGGGGTCTGTCCTCCCCTGCTATCTCAGGTCCGTAGTCTAGGGGTGCTCCTAGATCTGCAGATCCACCTAGATGTCCACGTGGCAACTGTGGCGAAGGGTGCATTTCACCAATTACACCTGGCACAATGGCTTAGACCGTATTTCTCGAACTCGGACCTTGCCACGATCATCCATGCTTGTATTACCTCAAGATTGGACTACTGTAACACACTTTACGTGGGGCTACCCTTTGTGATTGTCTGGAGACTGCAGCTGGTGCAGAATACAGTGGCTAGTCTCTTTAGGGGGACGAGTTGTCGTGAGTACATTACTTCGGTGCTCCGTTCTCTGCACTGGCTGCTGATAGTCTTCCAGGCACAATTGAATGTGTTGATTTTGACCTTTAAAGCCTTAAACTGTCTGGGACCCAGTTATTGGCAGGACTGTCTCACACTCTGGATTCTGGATCAGCCTCTGCGGTTGGCCAGGAGTGCCCTCCTTGAAGTTCCCCGGGTTTCCAAGGTGTTGACAATGAGAAGGGCATTCTCAGTGGCTGCTCCATGGCTGTGGAGCTCCCTCCCTTCACCTGGCTGTAGACCTCCCCTCTTTCCATAGACAGTGTAAGACCTGGCTGTTCCACGGGGCCTTTGCCAAGGGAGACGGGATGGGTGGGTTGGGGTGGGTTTTTATTGCCTTTACTGTTGGGCTATTTTAAATGTAAAATTTTACAATATTATTTGTTTTAAAATGTTGTTAGCCATCCTGAGATACTGTGCATGAAGGGGCGGCATAAAAATACAAAATATATAAATCTATTCACATTATTGAGTAATCAATATCCTATTTAGCACACAATAAAATCTCATTGAGTACAACGTTAACTCCACTGAAATCAGTGGCAGAACTCCTGTTGCAAACTTCCTAGTCATGAAGAACCTTTCTTCAAGCAAATAAAATCAGAACTAAAGATATCATCTGAACTATTTTGTCTCCATTCCTTATGTTTGAGACAAACATAGCAACCACAGTTTCTCTAGAAAACTCATTGGCACCATTCAATTCAGGATCACAGAAAACGCAGATGGCCACCTAAGGTGGCAAGTTGAAGTGAATGGCAAACCCCCATTCCTGACCACCTCAAGCAATTCAGCAAGTCGAGGCAGTGAATTGGGGTCCAGGTAGCTGCAGGAACCAGGGCTACCAGCCCCTCGATGTTCTGAGAAGCAGGTTGTGGGACCAATCCTAAACTCAGGCCACTCTCACACATTACCAGGGAGGCAGGGAAACTTCCATGAATGCAACTGTGACTCTATTCTCATGGGAATTAGTGCATATGAGAATGTGCTATTCCGCTTTCATACCATGAGAACACCCATCATTGTAAAAGCTATATTGGGGGACACACGCAAGTGTTCTCCTGGGATAAGAGAATAGTGATTTGGGAGACTTGCATCATTGCCCCCTAATTAGGGAAAGGTTCCATTTCCCTAAACGGCTGCATGTTCCTTTAGTATCAATGTGAGCTGTGCAGTCACATAACTAGGAACATGGGCAAGTTTGAACCCTAACTAAAAGCAGATGCATGTCATACAAAGTTCTATACAAATTGAAACAAACTTATATTTCTGGTGTTTTTATTGTACATCTGATTTACACAGGTTTATATTCTGAGACCTGAGATGCTCAGACCCACCCTGAGACCTAGGGATAGGGAGGACTGGACTATACATTTAAATAAATAAGTATATTTTAGGAGGAGATTTAAGCATTTGGAAGGAGGCCATGAAGGCTCAGAGTACTTTATTTATTATTATTATTATTATTATTATTATTATTATTATTATTAATAATAATATTTGCTCTTTGGGTTAGTCTCATGAAGAAACACACATCTGCTTTTAGTTGGCACCCAAGCTTGTCCATGTTTCTAGTTATGTGACTGAACAACTCACACTGATGGTAAAGGAAGACGTAGTCGTTTAGGGAAATTGACCCATTTAAAGTGCACTGGCAAACTCCAGGAGGATTCAGAGAAGTGGGAGGGATAAGCATTAGCTGTAAAGAGTTTTGGGTGAAAAAAATAAATTCCCAGTCTTCAGTATCACTGAGGGCATCCACATTCAGTGTGGGTGGCAGGGAGAGAATTTAGCAGTGACAGGGATACTCAGGGGATGTGCAAGACTGTTGCATTACTGCTTTCATGATATTCCTGGGAGGCCTTTTGAAAGATAAGTAGTCTATTGTAAGGGACTGGAAACTGGAAAGTGTCCTTTGCACCAAATATGTTCTTGAAGCTTATAGCTGTGGCAGAGGAATCTGCTTTCTCTGCAGAGTTTTTTTTTCCAGGAGTGGAGGGAAGCTTCGTATCCATCTGGGAAAATAATGCCCAAAGCACGGGGGTGGGGGGATAATTATGAACAAAGCACAGAGGAAACATGTCAGTTGTACGCAGACCAATACCACATTAGTGTGGAAAGAAAGAGCCAGAACACAAATAGAAGTATAGAGAAACTATGTGGTTGCTGTGATGCTCCCAAAAGTAATGAATGGAGACAAAATAGTTCAGATGATCTTACTGCATGCTCCTGGGTTTGAGTTATAATTCAGAGTCTGACATTATGAAAAGTGGAAATCTTGAAAAAGCAGCTGTCCTTGTTAGACTCATGTTACCAGGCCTGACGTCTCCTGAAGATGGATGCTCTTGTTCTCAAATCCAGCTTAAGTGTTAAAAATAAGGATCTCAAATTCAGTGTCTCTTTTTAAACAATCTGAGCCCACCTCCATTATCTGTGGATGTAATATTCCTCACAATAATTTTAGTTGATGTATCCAAAAGTTATGATGTCCCAAACAGTCAAATGAAGACTCCCAAGTTAGAAACCCAGAAGTAAAACTCATTTGGGTTACTTGTTGGATACTAGGGATGGGCGAACGCAGTTCAGAAGTTCAGAGTTCAGACCGAACTCAGCCAGTTCGGTCAAACAAACTGAACTTCCGAACCGAACTTGATTTTCAAACCGAACTGAATTTCCGAACTTGGTTCTGTTTGCCCATCCCTATAAGATAATATTCCATTTAGTTCAATGGGGTTTGAATTTCCGAACTCTGTTCAGAAGTTCAGAGTTCATACCGAACTTGAATAGTTCAGTCGACTGAACTGAATTTCCGGACTGAACTCAATTTTTGAACCGAACCGAACCGAACCGAATTTCTGAACTCAGTTCTGTTCACCCATTCCTATTGTATACACCCTGCAATAGATGGCACTTCGTGGTTTCAGGACCAGGTGCAAGGATGAGCTGGATGAGTCACTTCAGGGTGCCCCAGGGAGGAACAGGCCCAAATAGGCATCTGCCGTTTCTTTTAAGGGGCTGAATGGCTGGTAAGCCACTATACAATGGCAGAGTGACCCCATCTGGGTGAAAGCAGAAGGCTGCTAGTCAACTGAGAGCAATGAATAGCCAGGTATATAAAAAGCTGAGTCGGGCAATGTTCAGAGGAAGTGAGTTTAGAGTCCTGCGTCACCAGGGCTGGATGAATGGAGAAAGCCAGGATGCTTCACAACACCTGAAGGAAGGTGCTGGCTGCACTAGCAGAACAAGGTCCAGGGCCTAAATCAGAGAACCAAAATGAGAGGCTTTCCCATAAGGCTAAAGAAGGGAATGGGATCCTACAAGAGGTTCAACCATGGTCTGAGTCTCGGATCCTAGGAAGTAGCTCATTTCAAGAAGGAGTTGGCTGACAGGCTGTGACATGCCATAGTAAGAAAGGTTTGTTGTTCAGTGAAGCTTATGTTTCAAAGTATGAACCTATAGTTTATATTTGGGCCCACTTGCATTTTTAGATGGTAGACATTTTTCCTGCAGCTTACAAATGTGACTTTGGGATACTCCCAGTGATGGGGAGGGGGGGAATGGACACTCCTTGCGAGACTGAAAGTTGCCCAGGAGCTGTTGGAAACAGTGGTGACCCCCAGACGTTTTGAGACTCAGACTAGGTAAGTCCCCATTAGTCGAGGTCTTAGCAGTCTGGCTCTCCAAACTTCTGGGCGTTACCTAGTGCCACCATTTCTAATGGTGCCTGGGTGACTCCTAGTCCTGCAAGGAGAGTCTATATCCCCCTCGTGGGGTTTTCCCCAAGCCATATTTTTAAAGCTGTGGGAGAAAGGTCTCTCATCTAAAAATGCCCAATGTACCTTTTTATGTTGGGGGAAAAAAAATAAAGTAGCACTGGGTGAAGAAAAACCCAAGTGGCTGATGTTTGTGCCAAATTTAAACTTACCTCAGCTGGCCCCGCATTTATTATAAAATCATATATATAGCAGTGATCCAATAACTTTACGATTCCTTTGTAGGTTGCCCGCACAACATTCCCTTTTTTTTGCAGGTGGAGAATTGAAGCTGAGAGATTGTGGGTGCAGCCACACGAGCCCATCTGGAACCAATCTATGTGTGCCCCAGGGCAGGCAATTTCATCCACCACACTTTGGGTCCAGCAAGGACAGCAGGGCAGATGGTTGCCTACCACCAAGGGGAAACTAGACCAACCCACCATGCCAATCCCCAGGCCAGGCTGAAGCACTAGCCACACATGTAGGGGGGTTATTATTTTTAGTAAGGGGGCTGGGATGGGGGTTTTAAATGTGTTTTATGGACGTTCCTCTCCCCACTGTGGGGAGGCTGTGTTTCCCCTCTTTTGTTTTTGCCCCTTTTTGTTGCTATTTTATTATGTATTTTATGTATAATATTATATATTTTATTATGTATCGTATGTATTATATGTATTTTATGCATTATATATTATATATTGTAAGGCGCCCTGGGCTGCCTTTGGTAGGAGGGGTGGGGTAATCAGTTTTTAAAATAAATAAATAAACAAACAGACAAAAAAACAAATAAATCCTCCCCCACCTACTCTCCCCCTGCTTGCCCACTATCCCACCCTGGCTGCAACATGGTGATGCAGGAATGATGCCAATGCCCACTGCTCAAAGCACCATAATGGACCTTGCCATGAGGTGGGTCAGACCGGGAGTCAGGGGTCGGGCAGAAGAGTGGTGGAGCACTACCCTTGAGTTTGGCAGCCTTATCCCACTTTAGGTAAGGGTGCAATGCCCTGCATTTTTGGCCTTTTTCTGAGGACACAGCACATAATAGCCAGCTGCCTTTATTTGGTGGCTACTAGGTATATGATGCATTGCATTATGTGGCAAGGCTGCCTGAAGTGGGGTAACACTGCCCAACTCGAGGTAACGTTTCATGAGACTACACCCAGTGACATGCCCAAGGTCGCCCAATTAATTCATAGTTAAGATAAGATTTGAATCCTAAGTCCAACACCTTAACCACTAGACTACACTTACTCACGGTACCTACTTTTGATAGCAAATAGTTCACAAATTTACTCTAGTTTTATATGAAAGTGTTCATCATTCATAAGTATTAAAACTATCAGACCATGAATCAGGCAGGATATAGTTGGTCATGAATAATCCTTTTGGAGGATTCGTATTGTGTGTTGCTTGGGTCATATGGTTCTGTTTTTGTTCTCTTAGTGGAAGACTAGAGCATTTTTAAACTGGAGAATGCACAGCAAGTGAGACAGACATCCTGGAGATCAGTCTGCAAGAATGAGTGAACTTATTTTGATTTTCAACTATGCTCCAGGATTGGGTGGGTATATATTAAATTCAACAATGAAATTCAACAATATCAATGGGATGTCATAGCAAAACTGAACTCGAGCATCCTTAAACTGAAAACTCACTAAGGTATTCTTTTAAGCTGTTTGTTGCTAGTGGTGCGGGTGTTTAATTTACTCCTTTTCCATTCCACTTATTGATATGAAGTAGCAGAAATGGATGACCTTCAGTGCTCACTACAAAAGCCATCTGTTGGGCAAGGTCATTTCGGAAAGTCAAGGGTATGCCCCTCGGGGAGTTAAGAAGAGCAATTTTGTTGCTTTGATTTATTGTCTGCCTGAGTTAATTATTTGTATGGGATTATTTTATTATTTTTTTATTTTTGCTACTGGGTGGTCATTTTTTGTGACTAAGTTTAATTAATTGCAAGGGCATGTACAGCATTCTCTCCTTTTTTAAGACTGTTTTTTAAAAATTAAATAAATACAATATTGAGTTGAATATCCAGTAATGAAATATTTTCCATGTTGCTCACTGTTTATTGTTCACGTTTGGTGATTTCATTTTACAAAGTGTTGCTGGTCACTCTTTGGATGTCAACGCTTGAATCCCAGCCTTGTGGCAACTACCCAAAACAACCTTTGTGTATAGAGTGTATTTTGGGCATCCACCAACAAGAGTGTGTAGCTACACAGCTCCTCCCATCACAATTAGCATACACGTCTATTGGACACTCTTCTATGATGTTGTGAGGAGATGGGCTAACTTCAGGTAGCTGCCAAATGAGGATTGGCTGCCAGTCAACTCAACATCTAAAGAGAAAGATAACTGAAAGTCCAAAAGCATTTTTTAAAAAAAAAGATGATTGAAAATTAAAATCTCTCCAACAGATGGAAAAGCAGTCCATCTTGGCTGCAAGTCAGGAATCATTTCTGTTTAGTATTTAGATCGTTTTCATTGGATTCATGCCACCTAACCTGATCCGGCATCTGCTGCTGTTTCTGCACAGGACTGGAGTGACTCCACAGGCTGAAGATTACACACCCACAGATATTGCACCAAATCAATGACTGAAATGGTTTCAGGACAATCAGAAGTAAGGCGTTCTCTGATACTTTTGTTCGGTTAGTGCATCCATCTAGCCTATAGTTCCAGTTTTAAATGAGGTTGATAAACATGGGTTTATATATTTTCATTTGGTGTCTTTTAAGATTTCTACTCTGCCCTTTCACCCCCAAAGGATAGTCAGGGCAGGCTGCATAATAATAATAACATTTATATGCCGTCTTTCCCAAAGTCTCAATTGCCACACTCACCTCTTTCCCCACGCATGTACCCCCCACAGGTTGAGTCATGACAAAATAAAATAAAATAAACCACTGTCCCTCATCCCTGTACCCACCCTTTCTCATGGGGAGGAATGGGTCACAACACTCCCACCCTCCCGCAACCTGTGTTCCACCCCACCCACCCCCACCCTAAAATCCAAACATCACAGTATCTATAGTAAAAAGTAGGAAGACGTGAGGGGTGATCTGTAACATGCTGAGGGACTTAGGCAAACAATGTATCTGACTTCATGCTTCAAATTCTGCTAAACAAAACAGTGCCCTTGGGAGCTGCCCTTTGGGTAAGAGCAGCAGATGTTTTATGCAGAGAATAAACAGTAAGTCTGGGTAGATAGTAGCTTGAAACATGTAATATGAAAAAGAGCCAAAGAGTATGTCCAACACAAGGTAAATACACAGGGTGCAATCCTATGGCCCTCACAAACTGTTCCTATGCAAGGCGTAGTGCAAGAACGCGCATGCTCAGCCGTATGCACAGAAAGCCACATGGGGCAATGGTGTGCCCCTTCCGCTGTGACCCCCAAGCCCCCCCCCCCAAAGCCCAGGAAATGGAACAGGCACAACTCCTGCTCCTCCCCTGGGCTGCAGGGTGTGTGGGCTCAGAGGGGTCGCAGCGGAAGGGGAACCATTGCCCCATGTGACTTGCTGTGAGCGCAGTGCGCATGAGAAACCAAGCACCTGCTCTCCAGCTCAACACTGCACCAACAGCTGGCATAATCCAGCAGTAGGAGTGCACCTGAAGGGTGTAAAAACCTGAAAATAACAGACTCCATTATGGGCATGGACACAAAAACTAGGAATGTGTATTTGAGTTTTGAATAAACACTCATACACACAGAAAAGTCCTTTTTGGCATCTATATCTGAATCACAAATACTGAGACTGGGTATTTGAGTGCCCAATTTTCCCCAAAAGGTGTTAGCCATGGTCATGAACTGGACCCCCAAACTGCAGCATAAATCAAGCTGTTCTCTGACTCTGAGCTTAGCCGCCTGCTTGGAGATACTGTCAATGCCCAGAATGTCAATCAAGTTCATCTCAGCCCTGTCAGGGTGCCCTTGACAGCCTTATTTCCCCCTCCCTTTCTGATTCCAGTCACCCCCCCACTACATAAGCCCAGTCCTATTTCCACCTAGGACTCTCACTTCTCACAATCTAGCAACTCCCCTCTGAGCCATACAACCTAGTCTCATGTCCCGTTCCTCCCTCCCTAAACCAGCAACCTCCCCAGAGCCTAATCCAGGACCCATCCTCCTTTCTTCAGACTATCAACCCCTTCCCTAACAGTGACAACCATGCCTCCTCCCTAAGTCAGCAACGCCTCCTGAGTCAGACCCATGCCCCATTCATCCATCCCCAAGACAGTAACTCCCCCATGAGCCAGTCCCATATCCCATTCTCCCTTCTCCCAAACCAGCAACCCCTTGAGCCAACTTCATGTGTCACTCTCCCTCAACCAGGAACCCCACTGAGCCAGACCCATACCCCATTTCCTTTTCTAAGCTAGCATTCCCTTGAGCCAGACCCATGTCCCATTTCTCCCTCCCCAAGCCATCAAACATCTCTGATCCAGACACATGCCTTATTCCTCCCACCCCAAGCTAACAACCTCCCAACTTAGCCATCTGTATTCTTCCCCTCTCCCCTAAACCCATGACTCCCTTTTTATATTGGTAGCAGATTTAGCAGCCGTTTTAACTGCATTGTCTTTTCCTTATAGGCCTGAAAAACTAGTAGAACCTTACTACATTTCTATGCTAAAATATCCTGTGCACAGAGACTTGTGTTCACTGCATTTTCCACACTGGAAAACAATGGGCGGGGGGGGGGAATTGAGTGAAGACAGGAAAAGATACAGATACAAATAAACACAAATAGAAATACAGATGCAAACACACAAATGAAAACTGTAACACAGAAGCATCATGAGAGAAAATAAGAACAAAGAAGCCTAAGTATTAATATTAGTATAGCCCTCATAATAGAACATACTCCTCAGAAAACAATAAAATATCTTCCAGCTTCACCTTATTTAATTTGGTTTGTGTTTCCAATTGTGAAAGTTTTCTCTTAAATAACTGTGGCTCTTTTTTGGTTTGTTTTTTTAAAATTTATTTTGATATTGTTTGCAGCCTCACCATTAATATTTCAAAGCTTTTCTGATCTGTTTAGCTCAAAACTGCAGTTGCTTACAGTTTTTTACTCCCTCTTTTCCTTGTTTCCACAGCTGCTCTCACTGACTTGGCCTCTCTGCTGCTGTCATGGAAGAAGACTAAAACATAAGGCAACACACAGTTCACTTGAGCATCATCTTACTTAGGCGCTGGTGTTCTGTCAGCCTTCAACTCCCCTTCTTGTCCTACATAACAGGAACTCAGCTTCATGCCATGATTAAGAGATGCATTCTATGAAAAATATAGACACTCAAGAAAAGAAATATCTTTGGACCTAAATCAACAAATTAAAAGTACTGACTTGCCAGAGGGTGGATTAGGATTTAGGAACCAGTATCTCATCCCTGCCAAGGGCCTTAAAAACACAGAAAGCAAACAAAAATGTCACTACTCCATATTTAAAGAGAAAATTTACCTCTTCATTAGAAAATAATTATTAATGTCAGAAAGCAATTGCCAAAATCTCCCTTTCATGGTGGGCTTGTTTTCACATGCATACTTTAAAATGGGGTAGTTAATCCTGTGCTACTATCTCTGGAATAACTACATTTCCATACATGTGTTTTCATAAGCATGGAAAAACAGGAGTTATTTAAATAACATTTTCCCTCCCCTGATCTCCCTCCTCGGGGTTTTGGAGGTAACTTGCAACAAGGGGGAGCAGGAGTAACAGGCAGCCAATGGAACAGAGATGCTGTGTGAGAAACAAAAAAAGGAAGAGGTACTGAAGTTTTCTGAGCATGATAACAAATAGGGCAATAACCCCATTTGTGAGCTCTGAGTGTGGTGTTGCAATCACTCACATCCTGAGAATACAAAAACCTAACAAATGGGATGTGGTTGAGTGTAACACACAGGGTGAATTCACATGTAATAGGGATGGGTGAACAGAACCGAGTTCAGAAATTCGGTTCGGTTCGGTTTGGAAATTCGGTTCGGAAGTTCGGTTCAGTCAACCAAACTATTTGAGTTTGGTCCGAACTCCAAATTTCTGAACAAAGTTCAGAAATTCAAACCCCATTGAACTAAATGGAATATTATCTTTTAGGGATGGGTGAACAGAGCCGAGTTCAGAAATTCGGTTTGGTTCGAAAATTCAGTTCAGTTTGGAAGTTCAGTTCGGTCGACCAAACTGGTTGAGTTCAGTCCGAACTCCGAACTTCCGAACCGCGTTCGCCCATCCCTAACATGTAACTCTGCTAAACTCTGATGTCTGTGGGGACCTGGAAGCTGTATAATCAGCCACAGTTGATCTCCGGATCACCGTTGTGTGTAAGTGAGGCACTCCAATTTCCAGACCCACTTTATTTATTTATTTATTTATTTAAAATTCTGGCTACCATGCCCCTCCTGCTGCATGCAGCTTGGGACAGCTTCCAATCAATAGTAAAAACAACAAAAATAACTAAAAACAAGACGTAAAAAGGAGGATAATAAAAGAATCCACCCCTACCCACCCTAACCCACTCCCCCCACCCCATCACCCCTCTCCCCCAACAAATGCCTGGCAGAATAGCCAGGTCTTACAACTTCTTCAAAAGGAGGGGAGATCCAGGGCCAACTGAGCCTCAACCGGGAGGGAGTTCCACAGCCACAGTGTGGCCACTTAGAATGCCCTCTCTAGTGTGTGTCCCCACCCAGGCGGACTTGGGGGACCTCGAGCCGGGCACCCCCGGATAACCACAGGGGTCGATTCAGAACCCAGGGGGAAGGCGGTCCAGTAAATAAGCAGGGCCTAGGCTGTTTAGGACTTTATAGGCCAAGACCAACACCTTGAATCAGGCCCAGAAAACTAACGGCAGTCAGTGCAGAGAATGGAGCATTGGCGTAATAGACCCATACACACTAGGAGATGGGCCGCTGCATTCTGCACCAGCTGCAATTTCTGAGCCATCACCATGGGTAGCCCTACGTAGACCACATTACAATAGTCCAGCCTAGAGGTGATGAAAACATGGATGATGGTAAACAGGTCAAAGTCTGAAATATACAGCCGAAGCCATTGTACCAGATGTAATTTAGATCCAATCTATATGTCAGATCATGACTGGAAGGGGGAAGCATCTGAGGAGTAGACTTCCTGGCACCAGGGGTGGACATCAGGGGTGGTTTCAGGGCCAAAAATTCCGATACTGAAAACATTTCGATTTGGGTACTGATAGCACTTTTTTGAATGTTCAGCTCAGTTCGGCCAAATCGAACTCCGCTGAACCGAACAGCCGAACCCGAACTTGGGTTTCAAACTGTACGACTGAACGTCCAAACATCTGAATGGCATTCTGTTTGCCCATCCTTATCAATAATCTGCCCTAAAAAGAGACGATTAGAGATGGGTCGGTAGCTGGCAAGTGTTTCCACATCCAAAGAGGGTTTCTTCAGCAGGGGGCACACCACAGCCTGCTTGAGACTGGATGACAACCTCCCCTGCTGAGGGGACATGTTAACTACCCTCACCAGCACCGTCCTCAAGGTCTCCCTGGAGGCTTTCACCAACCAGGATGGGCATGGGTCTAATTCACAACTGGTGGCTCTCATAGACCCAAGGACATCCACCGCATTGACTGGCGTCACTTCCTGAAACTCATCCCAAGAAGGTAAACCAGATGGTGCCTCCATAACATTGTGCTCCTCACCTACTGCCTCCAATCCGGTGTCGAAGTTAATCTGGATCTGAGTGATCTTGTCTGCAAAGTAGGTGACAAACTCCTCACAGCGGGCCTGGGACTCTTTTTGTGTTGTCCTCACAGCCTCAACATAGATCGCAAATGGGCCCTATGGAAAAGTCGGTCAGATTCATAGTGAGTCCAACGCCAGTGTCGCTCTAATCTCCTGTCTATCTGTTTCATACATCGCAGCCCCTCAGTGAATCAAGGGTCCCTGTGGTAATGAGACAGAGTCAGGGGATGTCTCGGACCCACCCTGTCAATGGCCTCCTCCAGCAAGATGTTCCAATACTGAACCAGACCATTGACAGAGTGACTGTCAGGGTCTAAGGTTAACTCCCTCAGAGCCTCCTGGAACCGCTGCGGTTCCATCAGCCTCTGAGGGCGGACCAACCTAACTGCTCCAATCCCCTTCTGGCAGTGGTGCGCTGAGAGGCTGGCCTGTAGGAGATAATGTTCCATCCATGACAAGGGTGTGACCCTCACATCCCCCACTAATGGATCAACTGCCTCAAGGCCAGAGCAGAAGCCCAGGTGAAGGATGTGCCCGCACACTTGGGTCGGACAGTTGACAAGTCCATGGTTGCCATGGTGGCCATGAACTCTCACTCTGCTCCTACAAGGCTGGCGTAGGCATGGGCGTTAAAGTCCCCCAGGATCAAGGTCCTGTAGGAGTTCAGCTCCACCTCCGAGGCCATCTCTGCTAGAGCTGGGATGCTGTCAGAGAGGAAGGGGCCCGTTATACCAGCAGCACCCTAAGATTTCCCCCAGACAAATCAAACACCACATGGAGGGCCCCAATACCTGGAATCTCCCAAACTGGATAACTCCTAAAAGGCCATTCCTCTCTAAAAACAATAGCTACACAACCACCCCGGGCCCCAGTGTGGGGCTGGTGCAGCATGGCATACCCGGCCGGAAAGAGGTCCGCTAAAACTGGACCCACCTCCTCATCCAGCCAGGTTTCCGTAATACATGCAAAGTCCGCTGCCCCATCCAAAATCAGATCTCGAATTACTGTGGCCTTGTTCACTATGGACCTTGCATTTAACAGCAGCAGCCCTTTACAGGCAGAACTTAGACCCCGCTCCTCCCTCACGCTCGGGTCTGACTCGCTTAACCTACACCAGGAACCTCAGTCCCCTAGGAGTATGAGTCACCTGTCCCCTAGGACCATACTGTCCACGCCCCACAAACACCCCTATGACCGCTCCTCCTCTCCCGTCAACACCATCCTGACCCTGTTCCATGGGCTGCTCACCCAGGATCCTCCAGAATCCCCCCCACCCCTCCCTTACAAACCCCTCTCTTCCCCCTTTTGGCCCCCTTTTCTAAATAGCCCTCCTGCTGCCACCAGGGGCCGGTATCAAACCCATAACCCCCTCTCCACCCAGCCTCCCCATGCCACAGGGCATTGGGTGGGATCCCCCACCTGCTGCCACCAGGTGGTCCCCTCCCCATCCCCTTCCCCATCTGTCACCAGGGGTTGGCACCAGGGCACCAGGGCAACCTCCCCCCTCTTCCTCTCCCATAACCTTCCTCCACCAGGTGGTCCCCCCAGCCCCTCCCCCTGCTGCAACCAGGGGTTTGTGCCGGGAGAACCCCCCCCTCCACCCCTCATCCACTTTCCACCATCATTCAACTCTCCCAAACCTCTCACCCCCTCCCCACTTTAACCGACTAAAAGTGATTCACCAATCTAGTATCCCCCCCTGGACCCCCTGTGGTGCCCGAAGGGTCCCTAAGGCTCACAGACTGAGGCTTACGGCCTACAGCAGAGCTGCAGGTGACTCCCTTTTATTTTATTTTATTTTATTAGCATTTTTATGCTGCCCCCTCATGCCCATGGCATCTCGGGGTGGCTAACAATACGGTAAAACAGTAAAATATATGAAAAACCAACAACACTTTAAAAAAAAAATTTAAAACCCAACCCTAACCCTACCCTCCAATTCCCCCAATTTCCCCACCCCAACAATCTCCCCCATTTACCCCTCCCTGCCCCTGTCCCCTCCAAAGATCTGGGCGAACAGCCAAGTCTTGCATGCCCGTTGAAAGGTGAGCAGCCTCCGGGCCAGACAGGCTTCCTTTGGAATGGAGTTCCACAACCGTGGCCCAACCGCTGAGAATGCCCTCTCCATGGTGGCCACCCGCCTTACATGGGGGACCTCCAGATAGGAGCCCCCAGTAGATTGGAGGATCCGTCCTGAGTCATGGAAGGTGAGGCGGTCCCCGATATAAGAGGGGCCGAGACCATATAGGGCTTTGTATACCAATACTAGCACCTTGAATTTGGTTCGGTACCCTATAGGCAGCCAGTGCAATGAACAGAGCACTGGTGTAATGTGCTCATGGTAACACATCCCCATAAGGAGATGGGCCACTGCATTCTGCAGAAGCTGCAGCCTCTGAACAAATATCAAGGGAAGCCCCACGTAGAACATGTTGCAGTAGTCAAGCCTCGAGATAACGAAGGCATGGATGAGAGTGGGCAGGTCGGGTCTGGATATATTGGGTGCAGCCTCCGCACCAGATACAGCTGGTGGAAGGCGGCTTTAGCCACCGCCTCCACCTGCTGATCCAGGCGGAGGTCCGCATCCAAAATCACCCCCAGACTCCGAACCTGCTGGGCAACCAGAGGGCAGACACACACACCCCCCAGTAGGAGGAGCCGACACCTCTTTTACCCTCCCCACTACCATCACCTCCATCTTATCTGGGTTCAGCTTCAGTCTGCTCTGCCTCATCCAATCCACCACGGCCTCCAAACACTGGGAAAGTATCGAGATGGCAGGACCTGGGTCCGTTGAAAAAGAGAGGTACAGCTGTGTGTCGTCAGCATATTGGTGACAACACACCCTGAACCATCTCACGATCTCCCCCAGGGGCTGCATATACACATTAAATAACAGTAGAGACAGAATGGAACCCTGCGGAATGCCACAGGGCAAGGCCCGGGGGCATGATGTTTCAGCTCCCAGCACCACCCAATGGCTTCTATCTGAGAGCTGATGAGCTGAACCATCCAAGAACAGTCCCGTCCAGACCCCCCAGATCTCACAGCCGTCTCAACAGCAGACCATGGTCCATGGTATCAAAAGCGGCTGAGAGATCCAGCAGGACCAGAAGTGTCGACCGTCCTGCATCCATCTGCCGATGGAGATCGTCGGCCAAAGCCACCAACGCCATCTCAGTACCATAGCCGGGGCAGAACCCAGATTGAAAAGGGTCAAGGAAACCAATGCTATCAAGTTGCCTCTGGAGCTGCAGTGCCACAGCTCGTTCAATAATCTTCCCTAAAAAGGGTAGGTTAGAGACAGGGCGGTAGCTGGCGAGCGCATCCATGTCTAAAGATGGCTTCTTCAGAAGGGGATGTACCACAGTCTGCTTAAGGCTGGACGTCAAACTACCCTGCCGAAGGGACACATTGATAACCCTCACCAGCACCATCCCTAGCATCTCCCTGGAGGCTTTCACCAACCAATATGGGCACGGATCAAGTTGACAACTGGTGGCACTAACAGACCCCAGGACATCTGTCACATCGGCTGGCGTCACTTCCTGAAACTCAACCCAAGAAGATGGACCAGACGGGGCCTCCGCAACCTCACGCTCCTCACTTACTGCCTTCAATCTGGTGTCGAAGTCGCTCTGTATCTGAGCAATCTTGTCTGTGAAGTAAGTGACAAATTGCTCCCAGCGGGCCTGGGACCAGTCCCCATCTAGGTGGAGGGAGGCCGGTCTAACCAGTCCCCAAACCACCCAAAATAGCTCCACTGGGCATGACTTCGCAGATGCTATGAGGGCACCAAAGAATTCCTTCTTTGCTGTCCTCATAGCCTCAACATAGGACCTCAAATGGGCCCTATGGAGAAGACGGTCAGATTCAGAGCAAGTCCGATGCCAGCATCACTCTAGTCTCCTTCCTACCTGCTTCATACCCTGCAGCCCCATGGTAAACCACGGGGCCCTGAGGTGATGAAGTGGAGGCAGGGGATGTTTCGGGGCCACCCTGTCGATTGCTGCCTCCATCAAGGTGTTCCAGAACTGGACCAGCTCATCAACAGTGTGGCCATCAGAGTCTAGGGATAACTCCCCCCAGTCTTCCTGGAACCTCTGTGGTTCCATCAGCCTCTGAGGGTGGACCAACCTAACTGGTTCCATGCCCTTCTGGAGGTGGTGTGCCAGGAGGCAGGCCTGTAGGAGATAATGATCCATCCCCCCGGGCAACTTCTGGGTCCAGGTCAGAGGAGGGGGATTATGCCATAGCACCCAACCCAGATGCTCCAGCTTCTTGACTGTCCCAACACTAAGTGTTCTTTCCCTTCCCCACAGGTGTTCGGCGGGGACCCGGAGCAGCAGCGGTGGTGCGGAACCAGCCCAGCAGGATCTTCAGAGGACAGATGGAAAGGTGAGTCTCATTGCTTCCCCAAGCAGGTGGCTCCCTTTTATGCCCCCCCGAGCAACTTCCGGGTGTGGGTCGGGGTCAGGGGATCATGCGAGAGCACCCAACCCAGGTGCTCCAGCTTCTTGACTCCCCCAACACTAACTGTTCTTTTCCTTCCCTACAGGTGGTCAGCAGGGACCCAGAGCAGTGGCGTTAGCATGGAACCAGCCCAGCAGGATTTGCATTGGTCAGATGGAAAGGTGAGTCTAGTTTCTTCCCCGGCAGGCGACTCCCTTTTATGCCCCCCCCCCGGGTAACTTCCAAGTGCGGGTCAGGGGAGGGAGATCATGTCAGAGCACCCAACGCAGGTGCTCCAGCTTCTTGACTCCCCCAACACTAACTGTTCTTTTCTTTTCGCACAGGTGGTTGGTGGGGACCCTGAGCAGCAGCGGTGGCGCGGAACCAGCCCAGCAGCATCTGCAGCAGCGAGATGGAAAGATGAGTCTCATTGCTTCCCTGGCAGGCGGCTTCCTTTTATGCCCCCCCCCGGGCAACTTCTAGAGATGGCTAGAGAGGCCACACAGGGACCCCACACAGACACGCCCAGCCGGGGAGACACCAGATGCCCACCCAGGAGCCCTTAAAAGGGATCTGAAACAGGACATGGGTGTGCTGGCTCCCAATATATCTGGAAGGAAAACTGCCAAGAAAATGAAAGGAGCCAGCATCACGACCCACTCGGGATGGAACAGGGTAAGCAGAGGGACCCCGGGATGCTCAGGGGAGGGGCCCCACTCCACGGGCCAGGGGGGAAGAGGGAAGGAATGGTAAACACAGCACACCCATCCTCCAAGAGGGCCGAGGACAGACCGCAGCATCCGCGCTGACTGCAGCCCCCAAGACCACTACAGTCATGGGGCATGGGGAAGGGAGCATGAGCAACAGTGAGGTATGTGCGAGCGGACCCCAAGAACCCAGGGAGGGGGCCCACAAGCCAATATTAGAAAACAACCCAAGGGAGCAGGGCTAAGGGCACCGAATACGGACCCGGAAGGCCTCACATCCCAATCTGTTACCATCCCTCCCACAGATGAGCGCCCTGGTTCGGTGAAGGGAGCTCCTGCCGCTGGCAGCGCTGAGAGGAATCGGAAGATGCAGGCCCGGAAGAGGCAGAGGAGAGAGGACCTCAGCAGAGAACGGCTGGAGGAAACCAGAAGGTTAGCTGAGGTGCATGCAGAGGAGCTCACCCTCACAAGGTAGGTCCAAAGAGGGAAGGGGAAGAGGGACCAGGATATCAGATTGTAAGGCCTAGGGGCAGGGACCGTGTCTATTTTATTACTTTGTAAAGTGCCAGGTACACTGCTGGCGCTATATAAATGTTTGTTAATAATAATAAATAATAATAATATTGGCAGCCTTGTTAACCCAGTTCCACACCAAGCACCTGTGGAACAGGCGCCAGACTGCCATCCTCCACCGTGAGATGTGACTCGACAGAGGCGAGAGGGAGAGGGGACGTGTCGCACTGGAGGGAACCTCTGCAAGGGCCCTTGACCTCATTGGGGAGGCAGTGGGGCTACTGCAGAGAGAACCCCATAGGGACGCACCTCCTCCAGGCCCGGGTGGAGGGGTGGCAGCCGAGTACCACTGGGGCACCCCCCACAGCTGCAGGTGGCCCCTCTCTGCACTTCAGACAACCCCAGTTTCCCCAGCAGCACCCCTTTGCCGGTCTCATTGACCGGGTCCCTCTCCCCCATATAGCCCCACAACAACAGCCTTTGAGGCTGCCCTTCCAGACCACACCCCTCCCGGTTCCTCCAAAGCTGCCGCCGAGACCCCCCATCCAGGAATCAAGGTCTTCCGTACTCAACCCGGAACCTCCACGTGACCAACCGTCAATGCCGCCCGCCCCACCAGCTCCAGTAAGCTGGACCACTGGGCTGTCAGGAAAGGGGGGAATGCATTTGTAACAGCAGAGAGATTGGTGGAGGGCATGCTGTGCAGGGAGCTATGGGAACACCTGAGGACCATGGAAAGGGCAGTGGTGCAAGGCAGGGTGTAACTCTGACCTTATGTTCCATCACCACAAGGTCCAGCACCCCAGCTCAGTATGAAGCAGCCTGTGGCAACAGAGAGCATGGGCTATCTGGCTGCTGCTCCCAAAGGATCATGGCTGCAAGGGCCTACAGGGGAGTGATCCCCGGTGGTGTACCAAAGCGGGCACGGGGAAGGCCCCGCAAACCATGACACCCCCCCCCTTGGTTTGTACAGAACCCTAAATAAACTATGTTGTACATTACCACTCTATTGGTCGGTGTGTCAATGGGGGCACCATGGTGTGCAGGGGTCACTCCACATGCAGATGGGGGCAGGAAATGCACAATACAGATGCCAGAATGATATGTCTCTGGCCTGCAGGCAGCCTGGTGGCCAACAGCATAGCTCCCATGGCATTGTACAGGTCTGCACAGGTACCTCAGTGGAGTACTGGCCATGCCACAAGAAAGCTGGTGAAGGGCCGAGGCCTGGGGCGGTTCACTTGCCATGGCTAGAAGGCAGTGGGTGACCCAGTGGCGCGGAGCACAGGCCTCACAGGACCGGGGAACCCCTACAACCCAAGCACTAGGCCAGAAGTGGATGAGGGAACACATAGAAGAGTGTATTGTTACCTGTTACATGGTTCTGTGAGGGGTGGGGGCTGTCAACATGAGTAAGTTGCCTGCCACCTGGGCAACAATGCACCTACACAGAGCGTTCTGGTTCTCCTCTGATATGCGCCAGAACGCGCCTCCCTGGACATGTTGGTAGAGGGGTACGGGACCCTCTCTTTGAATTGGTTGGGGTAGTCAAGGGCGGATCCACCGGTCTTGCAGATATTGTGCAGGATGCAGGCAGCGAGTACAAGGATAGGAGTATGCTGCAGATCGAACTGGCTCCTGTTCATGAGCAGGTGCCAACGCCCCTTGAGCAGCCCGAATGCCCGCTCCACCATGCTCTGAGCTGACGAGAGGCATTCATTGAAGAGGTGGTGGTCCGCTGTGCACACCACGGGATAGGCCCTCATGAGCCATGGGCTCAGTGTGTAGGTGGGGTGCCCTTTCACCACTGGGGCCATGGAGACCTCCTCAATGACCCGGTACCAGTTGGGGGCTATCTCTCCGTGAAATATGTGTGCATAGAAGGGGGATGCCCACAGTAAAGGCGTATCATGGCTCCTCCCTGAGTGGCCAGTATAGACATCGGTGAACAAGGCCCTGTGATCCACCACGGCCTGGAGATTGATGGAGAAGGTCTGCTTCTGATTCAGGTAGTCCGTCTTGGTGGGGGGGGGCAGATAATAGGGATGTGAGTACTGTCATCACCCCTATGCAATGGGGGAAGCCCAATTCCTCAAAGTTACGAATGACAACCTCAGAATTCTGAAGTTGTATGACCCGCTTGAGTAGTAGCTCTACCAGCAGGTCGCACACGTCATGGAGAGCCCTGTTAACGGCCATGGTCCCCACCGCGAACTGCTCCCCAATGCTCCGATTGGAATCGGGGGTGGCCAGTCTCCACAAGGCCATGGCCAAGTGCATTCCTGGGTGCAGCGGATACCGCATGTTGGGCTCGCGCCTCCAGAGATGTGGATTCAGTCGCTCCCTCAGCCGGACCAATAGGGAGCGGTTCATGTGGAAGTAGTCTGTCCATTCACCATCCATCCAGGTGGACAGCATGTTCTCCCACCATTCATTGGTGTGAGAGTGAATCCAGTTCAGCCTCCATGTTGGGACAGTGACACGGCACCCGTAGACATTCAGCAGCTCCCGGGACAAGACCAGGCACATGCCCTGGGACACTGCTCTTCTGAACATGGACTGTTGGTGGACAGCTACCCTCCGTGCCCACCGCAATGATGCAGCTCGGCACATGTTGCAGCTCGGCCCTCCATCACCGGATGCCATGGTTGTAGAAGAGGTGACCCAGCAGGAGTAGCTCAACCCATTGCTCGAACACCAGCACCAGGATCATGAAGCAGGAGGACAGGACCATTAACAGGATGGCCCGCTCTTCAGGGGGCTCATCAACAGGCAGCATTGTACCAACAACAACATGCACACTCAGGGGGAACCAACCACTGGTACCAGTGCTGGATAATCTAGCAGCTACCCACCCATCTAGCAGCCGTTACGTGTCCGGCGGACCTGACCCAGGCCTGCACAGTTGTGACTGTGTCCCCTTGAACCACCTGACCTGTCAGCGGCCTCAGCACCTAGCTATCACCCCCCTGTGATCCCTTCCTCCAGGTCCCTTCGCACCCGCACCATGCCTCCCATGTCTCCTGCAGCCCCAAGCCTGTCCCAGGGTAGCTGGAATGGCTGCATGGGGCGACCCACTGTGCCACCTGCCTACCCACAGCTCAGCACCTAAACCCTGTTCTAGACACCAGCACCACCATTCTATCACTACGTTAAATCACTATCGCCTCTCATTCACCACACACACACCACCTCTCCCTCTACACCCCACGCCCGGCCACAGAAACCGGCACACATATGTACTGTGGCAACCCATGCTGTGTGCACTGTACACTACGATTGGTGCGGTACCATGGGTGTATTCTGTGCACCTGATGGGAATTCCCCCTCGCCAGGCCACCGGCATGTTCCCCCCTCACAGACTGCCAGCCAGCCATGGGGCTAGGGGCACTCCGAGTCTCCTCTGTTGCCCTGGGGCTACCCCAAGCCCTGTGCCCCTGCCATGACCACATGCGATCCGTGGCCAGAGTGCATCCGCACCGGCCTTCCTTCGGTCACATCACTTGAAGGCCATGGCACTGTGCAGCTGTGTTCCATCAAGATATGCTGCTTGGAGGGGCTTGTTAGCTCCCTGCTAGAGGCAGCCATGGGCTTGCTGATCTGTCATCACTAACACTGGAATGCACCTGCCAGGTGCATGGGGCAGTGATTCACAGGGCCTTGCCGGTGTCCCTCTACCAGCTGTGTATGGCCGCAGCCCGGCTAGCACTGCACAGTGTCTCGCGCAGCGCCCAGTCACAGCCGCTCACCATAGGATCTCAGTGAAAGCTGGTGTGCGGCCCTTGGAATGGTCATGGCAGGGTGCAAAACAGGCCTCGAGGCCACTGGTGGTGCAGGGAAGGAGTGGTCACCATGTGCCAACATGCTTTGGAGAATGCTGTGGCGGAGCCGCAATGCTGTTGATGATGGGAGACCCCCTGTTGGTGGCGGATGGCTTCGATCTTCTGTCGCGGTACATGTGGGTGATGGGCCATCCATTGCCGGAGGCGTGGTGGGGATATCAGATTTACCCTCCTTCAACAACCTCTGTGGGACCAACCACCTGCTGTTGCAGTGTCCTGGATCACACCTTAGATCATGACTGTTCGCCTGGAAGCTGCACGTCCGGAGTATGGACTGGCCCTCCAGGCCAGGGGTCCCCATATTGCTACCGACTACACCAGCATCCTACTACGTGAACATGTGTCTCCCATCCACGATCAGACTGCCAGGTGCTTATTGGGGAGCTGGGCCTGCTACCCGCTGATGTTGGAGGAGCCCTGCTGACCGGGACCCCTTTGGCATGTGAACTTGGCACCCTCCAATCGGTGATGAACCTATGGGCTGCTGCTGCTGCCACCACAGGGAACCACCTCCTGCCCCGTTTCAAGTGGATGCGCTTATGCATTCCTGGGGATAGCGCAGAGGTCTCTTCACCTGGAGGGGCTTCTCCTGGGCGATGGTTCCAGGGGCATCCTTGGGCCTCTCCATGAGCAGGTTGTCCCAAACGGCCCCTCCATTGCATTGCTGTTGCTGTGCCTGTGCTGTGGACCACCTGGACCATTCACCCCCTGCTCTGGCCCATGGTACTGTTTAACCCAGGGATATGTCTGCCTGTCAGCTGAACCCCATCACTGTTTCTCTTCGCTCTGGACCCCATCACCCTGTACCATTACCAAGCGCCTCCTTCCCTCTTGGAGTGACTACAATGGTGCACTTGTGTGCTGCTTGTAGGGAACAAGCCCTGGATCGCCCCGTCGCTGGTCTCTGTTTGGCCATTCCCCCCCTTTCACCCCATCATGAATAAAGTCTGTGCCTTTGCCTGTACCACCTTGGGTGCATTTGTATCCTTGTGCGATGTCAGTCGCCCCTCCCCTGGCTGCCACCCTGTGTTTGTGTGTTGGTTACATTGGGCCTCTGCCTCCCTCCCCTGTGCCCTTTCCCACCCTTCCCCCCAATGGGGACTGTTGGGTAACAAGCCTTTCCCCTGAGAATGTTACCACCCCTTGGGTAAAACATCACTCCATAAGAAATACAGATTCTGGGGTGCCCAAGCGACAAGGGCCAGAGAGGAATTTGAGAGCCAGGTGAACCCTTGAAACTCAAAGTCCCTCAGGTAAAGCACAAAACTCAGAAAAGAGCAGGAATTAGATAAGGGAAGAGCCTCTTCCAGTAATTACAGGGGCACAGGAAAGAGAGGTCGCTCCCAGGTTTTGAACAAAGACCCTAGCTTTGAACTCCAGATTAGCAAAATAAGCTCAATGGTGGGCCAAACCATGCCCACCTGGATGGAGCCAATCTTCCATGTTCCCCTATTGGAAAGTTCCTTATCCCCTGCACGATTTGTTTTCCCCACAACATCCTGACAGGATTTCCCTATTGACTCAACCTATTTTTCTAAAGACACCTTGAGCACCCTCTCAACCCTTCATTGAATTCCATTGTCACACCCAGGCCCCTTTTGTCCCCCTCAGAATTAGGTCATCACTGGAGCTAGGACTTTCTAGAATTTAGTCCTAAGCGCAGGAAGACAGAGAGGTGACACCCCCTCCAGCACCTCCGTTCCTCCCTAAGAGACCCCCAAGGGTTCCTTCCCCTGAGCACATGGATATCATCCTATAATAATCCAAACCCTGGTCCCCACGAGCAGAATAGTTCCTGACCCCACCAACAGACACCTCTCCCAGACTTTGGTCTGTGTTCCTCACCCCCCTCCACCTTTTCAACCCTTCCCACTCCACCTCCCCACCTGCCGTCTGAGGGTTGCCTGTCTCTCCATCTACCTACAGGTGTAGCAAGGTAACCTTTCATACCTCTCTCTCTGTTCCCTGTTTCTTCCTCTTTCCCCAACGCAGTGTGCACCAGCCCTGAAGAATACCAGTTTGGGAGTGGGGTGGATTTTTCATGGGTGGGTGGTATATTTGTGTAAGGGAGGGTTGGTAGGGATGTGTGAAAAGAACCAGGTTCAGATATTTGGCTGTTCGGTGATTGAAGTTGAAATTTGAGTTCATATTCAGTATTTGGTTCTGTTGGGCTCGGTTCAGTCTTTAGTTTGGTGCAATTGGAAACTGAAAATGACATTTGGTTTTTGAAAAAAAGGGAAAACACTGAAAAAAATATTTCTGGCTATAACATTTTTTTTTCTTATTTATTTTTAATGAAATTTGGGGGAATAGTACCCCTGATGGAGAGCACGAAGTGTACCAAATGTCAGAATGATTAGAAGAAGGGAACAAATTTCTAGGGATGGGCAAATGCGGTTTGGAAGTTCGGAGTTCGGACCGAACTCGAATAGTTCGGTCGACCAAACCGAAAGTTCGAACCGAACTCGAATTCAGAAGTTCAGAGTTTAGACCGAACTTGAATAGTTCGGTCAACCAAACCGAATATTTGAACCGAACTCGAATTCGAACGTTCAGTTCGGATGCGTTCGGTGAGTTCGGAATTGAATTTCCATTGGTTTCAATGGAAAACACATTATCGGCTGTAACTTTTTT
>QEPC01002494.1:2231689-2246947 GCA_003113815.1 Sphenodon punctatus
TACCAATTGGTCCTGTAAAGCTAGAAGCTTGCAGTAATGTGTTTGGCCATTGAATGTGTCTGTCAGTCTTTGGGGTTGCTCCACATCCTTCCTCCTACAGTCTCTCTCCCCCTGCCACGCAGGGTGCTTGCCTCTGACTGGCACTGAATATGCTGATATTCATCTGAATAATGATCTTCACAGGGACAACATCAATTGCTTATATAATTGGGTCCCTCTATCAAAATCTCTGTACATTTGAAGAAATGCCAGGAAAGGTATGTGATACATTCTTGTCAAATATCCTGCAAACAGAATGGAATATCAAAATGTAACAGCTGGAAATGTATTTTCAGGTTAATGTCTTATACCCTTGGGACCCTTTATCCACTTTTTCTAAAAATTGGCAAAAATATTAAGCATATGGAGGGATGTAATATGCACAAGTTTCATTAACATTGAAAGCAAGATAAAGAAGTTGTAGCCATGAATGTGTATGGAGATTTTCCTAAAATCACAATATTCAATTGCTTCTGAAATCGTTTCCTTGATCTAATCATTCCGAAATTTGGCACCCTTAGTGTCCTCCATTGGGGGTACCATTTCCCTAAATTTCATCAAAAAGGGATAAGAAACAAAAATGTTATAACCAGAAGTATGTTTTTTAGTTTTTTCCTTTTATTTCAAAAACCAAACATTATTTTCAGTTCCTGATTGCACCAAACTAAAGACTGAACTGATCCTAACTGAACTGAATATTGAATCTGAACTCAACATTTGACCAGAACCATTGAACGGCCAAACATCAAAACTGATGAACTGAATGCAGACGAACTGAACGGGCGAACCAAACAGATGAAATGAATGCAGCCAAACCAAATGGCCAAACCTGAACCGTGATCTCTTTGCCCATACCTACCAATTTCAGAAGCCATTGAATGCTGTGATTTTAGGAACATTTCTAAACACATGCATAGCTACAACTTCTTTATATTGCAGCCAATATTCATTAAACTTGTGCATATTATGTCCCTCCATATGCTTAATATTTCTGCCAATTTTTAGAAAAAGTGGATAAAGGGTCCCAAGGGTATAAGACATTAACTTTAAAATACATTTCCAGCTGTAACATTTTGATATTCCATTCTGTTTACAGGATATTTGGCAAGAATGTATCAAATACCTATACTGCCATTTCAGAAAAGGTACCGGAGATTTTGCTAAAGGGACCCAATTATATAAGCAATTGATGTTGTCCCTGTGAAGATCATTATTCAGATGAATATCAGCATATTCAGTGCCAGTCAGAGGCAGGCACCCTGCATGGCAGGGGGAGAGAGACTGTAGGAGGAAGGATGTGGAGCAACCCCAAAGACTGACAGACACATTCAATGGACAAACACATTACTGCAAGCTTCTAGCTTTACAGGACCAATTGGTAGTGGTTTCGAGGTGGGCATAGGGGGCGGCCCTGTGGCAAGCATAAGCAACATAACTGGGACTTCTGATATAGCATCCTAGCAGTCAGGAGACATAGTTTTAACACATCCAGGCTGGCCAATTATCATCACAATCTCATCATGCAGCACTGAGACAGAGGACATAAGAGATTCTCTGTTGACTCTTTCCTAAACAGATGCTTCTGACTTCCCAGAAACAAGTGGGGGAGATATGTTGGGATAGTCCCAGCACAGAATGAGGATATTTGGTTGCCATTTCTGTTGGTCAATTCGCATCACAAACTGATCTTATATCACAGTGACATAAGAGAATCCCAGGCATAGGCCCCTTCTCTACATATTTTATACAGGCATATAAAATTGGGACCCTTTATAAAATCTTTCTTTTTTTGGCATAGATTATTATTAAAGTGTAATATATAGCTCTGCCAAATTTCATGTACACTGGTTTGACTACAAAGATGTTATAGTCAGATATACAGTTATATGTTAATTGCCTATACCACCAAGACCTTTTTTCCAATCCTTCTGAAATTTGGCAAAGATAGTAAATATGGGAATTAGTATAAAGCATACAAGTTTCACCTACATTAGATTTGAGGCAAAGAAATTACAGCTAAGAATGTATATGTAGAATATTGCAAAATACAATTATTCAACTGCTTCTAATATTGGATTTCTGTATCCAATCATTTTGAAAATTGGTACACTTAATGATTTCTATGGGTTGCATAGGCACACCAATTTTCAGCCACATTTCTTAAAAAACAAAAACGGTAAAGCCAATAATGTGTTTTCCATTCAATCCAATGGAAATTCAATTTCAAATTCACCAAACGCATCCCAACTGAATGTTTGAATTCATGTTCAGTTTGCACATTCGGTTCGGTTGACTGAACTATTTGAGTTTGGTCCAAACTCTGAACTTCCAAACCACGTTCGCCCATCCCTAAGGGTTGGGTATTTTAAACTGTGTAACACCTAAGAATTGACCTGTGGGTGTGTATTTGTGCATGGGAGGGTAGGTGTGTGTAGTATCTGTGTCTCCCTTTTGTAATAAAAGAAACCTCAGTATTTAAGCAGTTGTCTGTATATCTGGGAAGTGGGTGGGATAATCCAGCTGATCAGGAGTGTTCCCTGTACCTCTGACAGATCCTTGTGGCACGTGGGGACCCCTAGTTCAACTCATTCAGCTAATTCCCCTAAATTTAAAATGTGGGTGTATATTGGGGTACCAACCCCCCAAAATTCACCCGTGGAAGGGGGTCTCCTGCTAACAAATTGGTGAAGAACATGGACAGTCATGTGGGCATCCATGCAAAACATGAGTGTACAGTCCATGGAGGTGGAGCGTGTAGCTCTGGTTAGCTGGAACCCCCCCTTCCCTGAACAATAGTGGGTTGGTGGAAGGAAACTGTGTGTATTTAGGTAGAATGCCAAGTCCACTGGGACCACTCTAGCTGCTAAGTGTTCTAGCCTTAGATTATCAGGAAATATAAGTTAGTCTTGAAGCTGTGAGAAACAGTTTGTGAGATTTGGATTTAAGTTAATCTTGGAGCTATAAGAGATTGCTTTGAGATTTAGAGTTGAGCTGGTCTGAGAATCATAAAGTTGGTTCTGGAACCCCTTGGGAGATTTGAATAGATAGTTTTGAGATTTGGAGTCTCAATTTGAGTTTGTCTTGAAGCTGTAAGAAACATCTTTTGGGATTTGGAAACAGCGTCTTGGTACTGTAGTTGGCAGTGCAGGGACTTCATGAGTCAGTGATGGCAGGAGATGGAAAAATAGTGGTAGATTCTCTACTTAAGAAGGAGGGAGGAATTTCTAAACTAGAGAAGTGGGTTGGGAAAAAACTCAAAAAAGGTAAATGCCCATGGAATCCAGCGTGCTTTAAAACTCAGGACCTGTCTGTCGATGTGTGTAAGGCTTATGAGGAGTACATGCAGAAGTTTAAGCTGAAAGGAGGTAAAAAGGATGCTTGTACTGCTTGGGCTTTCTGGTATGCCTGCTGTGACATGCAGGAGATGCTAAGGGAAGTTCAAGGCAGACATGAAAGAGAATTGCAAAATCTACAGGAGCTAGTGCAGGATCTCAGGAATCAGTTGGAAAAGGAAGGTGTGAGGGTAAAGCAACTAGAGGGTAAATACATAGAGATGGACAGGGACAAGTGTGAGTCAATAGCGGAGACTTGGAGGCTTACAGCTGTCCTTAAGAAAGCACAGAAAGGGAAACTTAATGCTTTGTCAAGGGCTGAGCAGGTAGAAAGGGAGCTGGAGGGGTTGAAATCTCAATTAGAAGAAGCTCGGTCAACAGCATCCTTCCTGACAGACCTAAAGCGGACAGGAAAGGCAGCAGTTAGCCATTAAGCCTGTGAAGCAACAATTCAGTAGCTACAGGGGGAGCTTAACGTGTACAAAGGCTTAGTGGCCACAGTGCGGGTTGAGGATTTCCCCGAGGCAGAGCTCAATCCCTTCCCCACATGGAAACCTAAATTGACCTTTGATGCCACCTCAGAGACCCCTTACAATCCTGCATGACATATGCCTGGGCCTCTAGCCCCAATAGTGAGCCGTGACATCGAGCGCACTTGGGGAAGAGGGATTGCAGCTCACAAGGAAGTGAGAGAAATGGTTAGGTGGTCCCCCACACAGGCAAAGGTAGTTGCAGAGCAATTGGGCCCGCTAAACTGGGACACAATGGTTTCATGGATGGCCAGGGTTTGGCAATTGTATCCCACAGCAGATGGAGTAGATTTGACACAGTTGACTCAGGATAGCACCTCCCTCACTGATGCACAGACCCTGGAAGCAGGGCTCAGCATGGTGGACCCTCAGGGTGCTACTTGTAGAGATTGGATGAAAGCCATGCTGAGGGTGATGGTTCCAGGTCAGGGCCCAAATTGATTGTTCCTCCTGGAGGCTCAGGCCCCTGGGGAACAACCTGAAGTCTATGTAACCAGAAAGAATCTGTTAGGAACCCTAGCAAATGTGGTGGCCCCAGTTCAGAGGAATGGGCTCACGGTGATGCAGTATGACAACGCAGATTCCATAGAGGCAGTATACACAGGATTGAGTCCCCAAACTAGATTGGCAATGCGTTGGATCATCCTTAACCAGAACACGTGGAACGAGTTATCCACGGGCATAAGGCAGGTAGCTGACCTTATGCGGAACATGGAAGGACTGATGGAGGGGCCCAGCAAGCCTCCAGAGGCACCCCCCTGAACAAAAGTGGTCACTGTGGTTGCTAACCCAGAGCCCACAGAAGGCAATGCCTCCCTTAAGAAACACTGGCAACCGTAGCCAGAGAGAAATGCTTGGCATCAAGCTCACCCAGGAGAGGAAAGTTCCTCTGGCTAGCCCAGAAACTTGTATCCCTTCCCCCGGGATGTCCTGTAGGGTTCCCCAGGAGCCCCCCTCCATGGCCATGTTTCAAGGGCAGGGCTTGGAGTGAGATAGTCATTCACCAACTTTTTTGGGGGAACGTATTTCACCCACCTCTCCATGTGACTCCCCCACTCTGCCCTAATCAGAAGCAATGGTTCCTGGCGTAATCTAGTCAGAAGTAAACCCCCCATTTTGTTTGTTTGCTTGATTTGTTGAAAAGAGGAATACAGTAAGGATGGTTTGTGAATGATAGGGATCATTCTTCAGTGCCGATGTGAGTAATTTGTGGGTGTGCTTGACTATGTGGGATGTGTGAGTAGGAGTGCATGTATATTTGTATACTTGAGAAGATCCCCTGTTTGGGATGTTTGAGTATGGCTAGCAGTGGTTCTAGTGCCCTGAGGTGTTCAGCTCTGACAAATCTGAGGTCTGCAGAAATTCATGTGATTGTAGTTCCCCTCTCTGACCCTGAGGTTTTGTAAATAGGGTGTTGATGACCCTGAAGAGAGATTATCTTCCCCTTTGACTGATGTGTTGGTGTATGCATTTATGTGTGCGAGCTTGATACTGAGTATGTCTGCAGGAAATGGAGGATGTATACTTGCTTTATGTGAATATAGGGGTGTGCCCTCCTGTGTGGGATTGAATTGTGTGAGCGCATGGGCAGGAGTGATGGATGTTTTGTATGAGGCTTGCATATGTGTGGGACTCCCTGTGGGTGTGCCTGTGAGATTGCAGAGGGGTGTGTGTGTGTGTGTGTGTGTGTGTGTGTGTGTGTGTGTGTGTGTGTGTACTTGAGGATTTTTGCTTAATGGTTTTGGGGCGGGCAGAGTTACTGAAGTCTGACTTTTGATGTTACTGCTGTAACCCTAAAATAGTCCAGTGGACTTTGGCCCTAGTAAATAGAGGAGTGAGTTTCAGCAAAGAACAGAAAGACACCCTGGCTCTATATGGCCTGATAGTAGAAGGGGAGGAGCACAAGTGTCCGTTCCCAGATTTGAATACAATAGACTGGCCAGTACAGCGAGTCAAGTTGAATGTGATTGGATCAACACTGCCAATTGCACCCGCCTTGAGTCCGGGGAGACAACTCATTTTTGCTATGCTCCAGCAATCACCAAGTTCAAGCCAAGAGACTCGGAATGCCAAGTGTGGTGGAAGCCACTCCTGGGAGTGGCCAACCCCAGTGTGCTCCGAGACAGGGAGTTGGGAAATTGTGACATTTTAAAGATCACAGCAACAATATGGGCAATCGGCTATCCATTCCAT
Source organism: Sphenodon punctatus (assembly GCA_003113815.1). Taxonomy (NCBI): domain Eukaryota; kingdom Metazoa; phylum Chordata; class Lepidosauria; order Sphenodontia; family Sphenodontidae; genus Sphenodon; species Sphenodon punctatus. The sequence continues at coordinate 2,237,784 of QEPC01002494.1, forward strand.
ATCTCCATTATAGCAGGAACACAAAGCCCCCGGGCTCCTGGAGATGAACTTTTGATTACCCTCACCACCCCCAACGGGAAGAAGACTTCTGGACTATGGTGAACTGAGAACCACAGGGGTGGGAAATTAAGGGTAATGTGGGAAATTAAGGGCCACCTCACTGGATCAATCCCCTAACTTGAACAAGATGTGATACATTCAAACCGGTCATTCGGTTTAGCTATTATGGCCACATGTCTATTAAAGGAGACAAAAACCTTAGCAGGAGTTTATAAATTAGAATTTGGAAATGGGACCCAAAACACTGTAGAGATTCACCCCTTGACTGAACATACAGAATCTCTTCAGAAACTAGTCGTACTGGTCATGGCCTCAAATGTTCTCAAGCTAGATCAACACGCAAAGATTGTGTTAAATCCTCAGGTGTCACTGAAGGAAATCTGGGTGGATCTAGCTGGTATGAATTTATCAGACTGTTCCCAGGTGTGTCCCCTTCCTTGAGACTAGCCATATGGGATGGTCTAAGTGGGTGTCCATGTGGCAGAGCTTAGCCACCAGGGGAAGAACAAAGCATGGATTATCTGATTGGTTGGGGCCATTAGGGGCAGGAGCTTCCCTCATAGATGCTACCAACATAGAGATGCTTATGAATAAGGGCTAATATGCCACCAAAGACATGGAGAAACTGAATACTCCCCTGGAAGGTTAGTTTACCCGGTTGGCTGAAGGGCAAGTTGCCATTAGTAAGATCTTGCTTTCCTTTGAAACAATTTTGGAAACAGATGAGAAGCATTTGCTTTCTGGAATACTGTCACTGCAGAACAATGTTTCACTGGCTCTGGTTTCTACACAGGCGCAAGACTTGACCCAAGGTGTTACCATGGGGATGGTTTGGCAAGCAAAAATGGCACATATCTCCATGCAACTTACAAATTTGATTAGGGCCCAATTGATCACAGGGGAGAATGAGCTCCAAGAGTGGTGGAAGCTCATTAATGTAAGTTTTAGCCCCCTTCAAAACCAGTTGAATTTGTTCATTGTAACCACTGCCACAGCAGAAACAATGGTGGTTACCCAGTGGTCCCGCTGGGGTGGCAGATTGGTTGTATTCTCGGAATCCCAATCAGTTCTCTTTTCCTTGAGAAGGTTGTTTTAAAACTGTGAATATCATGGGATGCAGACACAGGAATGAATTGGGCTTTGTGTGTTTTAATGATAATTTAGAAGTTCATGATCCCTGTTTCCCCCCCTACCCTGATAATGATTCTGTTTGTGATTTTAGTATAGAAAATGAAAGCAAATCCACCATAGTATATGTAGGTAGGGCCTGTGTGTGCATTAGGACTATGTGTGATTATATAATTATCAGTGGTAGAGAGATACATCCCATGGTTTCACTATTCAATCACTGTTTTTGTGGTGTTACTAGGGTGATGGGATGTAATTTTAACCCAGTCTGAACGGTGCAGCATATGAAACTGTTCCCCTCTCTTTATACCTTTGTCTACCCTGTGTCCCTGGGGGTGAGCCTTTCCCTCCTCAGATCCCTCTTATCCCATCCATCCCTCAAGTTAGAGCTTCAGAAGGTGCAGGCACTAGAGAACACAGCTTCCCTGATAGTACAACATAACAACAAGGTCATCTCCCAAATAACAGCAGATATTAAGGCAGTGGGCCAACACATGTGGTATGAGAGTTTGCTGGGCTGGAGTTCTCAGGCAACTGGGGTTTTTAATCTAATGCTCAACCCAATTGTATTGATCCTAGTGTTCCAAGTAGGGCTTGTGGTTTGCATAACGGGGCTGACATGTTGGGTTAAGAAGAAAATGGCCAGACTAAGTCGTATGGAGGACTACCGTGTTCACCCTAACTTATGAATGGGGGTGGTGGTCACCCCTCAGGGGTTTAGTACCCAAAGGGGGGAATTGTTGGGTAACAAGCCTTTCTCTGAGAATGTTACCCCCTCCCCCCCTTGGATGAAGCATCACTCCATAAGGAATACAGATTCCGGGGTGCCCAAGCGACAAGGGCCAGAGAGGAATTTGAGAGCCAGGTGAACCCTTGAAACTCAAAACTCCCTCAGGTAAAGCACAAAAACCTGAAAAGAGCAGGAATTAGATAAGGGAAGAGCCTCCTCCAGTAATCACAGGGGCATAGGAAAGAGAAACCACTCCCTGGTTTCGAACAAAAACCCTAGCTTGGAACTCATATTAGCAATATAAACTCAATGGTGGGCCAACCCATGCCCACCTTGATGGAGCCAGTCTTCCCTGTTCTCCTAGAGGAAATCCCCTTATCCCCTGCAAGATTTGTTTTCCCCACAACATCCTGACAGGATTTCCCTATTGACTCAACCTATTTTTCTAAAGACACCTTGAGCACCCTCTCAACCCTTCATTGAATTCCATTGTCACACCCAGGCCCCTTTTGTCCCCCTCAGAATTAGGTCATCACTGGAGCTAGGACTTTCTAGAATTTAGTCCTAAGTGCAGGAAGACAGAGAGGTGACACCTCCAGCACCTCCGTTCCGCCCTAAGAGACCCTCAAGGGTTCCTCCCCCTGAGCACATGGACATCATCCTATAATAATCCAAACCCTGGCCCCCATGAGCAGAAGAGTTCCTGACCCCACCAACAGACACCTCTCCCAGACTTTGGTCTGTGTTCCTCACCCCCCTCCACCTCTTCAACCTTTTCCACCCCACTTCCCCACCTGCCGTCTGAGGGTTGCCTGTCTCTCCCTCTACCTACAGGCGTAGCAAGGTAACCTTTCATACCTCTCTCTCTGTTCCCTGTTTCTTCCTCTTCCCCCAATGCAGTGTGCACCAGCCCTGAAGAATACCAGATTGGGAGTGGGGTGGATTGTTCGTGGGTGGGTGGTGTATCCGTGTAAGGGAGGGTTGGGTATTTTAAACTGTATAGCACCTAAGAATTGGCCCATGGGTGTGTATTTGTGCATGGAAGGGTAGGTGTTTGTATCTGTGTCCCCCTTTTGTAATAAAAAAAACCTCTGTATTCAAGCAGTTGTCTGTGTATCTGGGAAGTGGGTGGGATAGTCCAGCTGACCAGGAGTGCTCCCTGTACCTCTGACAGATCCTTGTGGCACGCAGGGACCCCTAGTTCAACTCATTTGGCTAATTCCCCTAAATTTAAGATTCAGATGTATATTGGGGTACCAATCCCCCAATAGTCACCTGTGGAAGGGGGTATCCTGCTAACAGGGCCCCCTGCCTCCCTGGTCTTGTAGCCCTTCCCTGTGTGGTTGTGTTCGTGGTTGTGTGTGTGCAGTTTCTGGTTCAGGGGGTGTGGTGCCCGGCTGTCTGGCCCTGTCACGGGGTTGTCTGGGGTCTGATACTGTGTGTCTCCTGTCATTCCAGCTCCCTCCTACCCCACCCTCACAGGGTCTGGTGGTTCATAGGTGGGGCTGCATCCTGCGGCTTCATTTGCCCTCAGTCGACCATGTTGTATCATTGCTGTGCTGGGCGGGGCTTCCCTGTCGTTCGGTGTCTCGTGTGTCTGTGTAATTGTCATGTGTGTTTGCTTGGTGTTTCTCTGGGGTGGGTGTTTGGCTTCTGGGTGTGTGCAGGCCCTTCCCCTTCCATCCCACAACCCCCATGGCACCGTCCATGTAAACATTACCTGGCTCGGTGCCATCGGGTGTTCGCCAGGTGCGCTCACCCACCTATCTCCACCCATCTCCACTCACCAGGCCTGCCGCGGTGTCCATGTAAAAAAGATCGTACTGACAAACAAGCTCTATAGCATTTCTACCATTTTAAGGAATTAAGGACACTATTGTTGCTGGCTCCTCTGAGGAAGGATTTGAAACCCTATTTCCTCGGTGCAGTTCCCACAACAAGAGAACTGATGGGTCTTTATAAAGCCTCCAGATCTCTACATTCTTGAGTTTGGAAAGTGGTTGAGTCTAGCTATCAGCATAGAATTTTATTTCTGCTCTCATTCTATATAATGCACTTTTGCAAAGTTTTGCATGTCAAAATACAGCACTCCCAAAGGAATAATAATAATAATAAACTTTATTTGCCATAACTAAAAAGTTGTTGGCAATTGTCGAGCACAACAATACAAGATATACAAAATACAATCCTCACCTATAGGGAAAGAAAACAAAATTATATATATCCCTTCAATACATAGAAAACAACTAAAATATGTCCTCTCGGACTCCGAATATAATATCCGTAACATCAGACTAAAATACCCTGGTACTGCAATCATAGTGCAAAGCCAAGGCTCCAAAAGAAGGACTAGCAGCACCCGACAATCCTTCCATAGCCCTATTCCTCTTTGCAGCACCATCCATCTTCAATCTTTCATCATTGTATCCCCAAGTGATACAATGAAACCCTGGGGTTCGGGCGCATGCCTACAGTTCAGTCCAAAGCTGAAGGCCTGAGAATAGCTGCATAACCCCATTCTTACTCCTCTTTCCTTATATTAATAATAACATTGTTATCACAGCTATAAATCTATTGGCTACACGAAATACACTGAATTTAAACAGTTCCTTAACAAAATTTCGCACATTACACAGGTATTAAACAGCCTTTGAACCCTAGTGCAAGTCGAGTAATAAGTAGCCAATCAAAAAACTCCTTCCGTATATCGTAAGGCTATTTGCCCCCAACCCCTTCGATGACCTGGGGAGCTCGTAATTTAGCAACCAAACTGCCAAAAACTGCAACAGCATTAGTTAATGCTGTTGCTCTGGCATCTAAGCATAATCTAAGGTCCCGGGCACCCAAAGGAAAGATCAATACTATTGTTCAAAATTCAGTTGTTTGGGGTTTTTTACAAAAAAACAATTTTAATATTTTATTTTGTGTGTAAGTTCCTAGAATATACTTTCTGAGAGTTTTATTTTACTATGCAGTTACAACAGCGACATTTATTGCTAATATACCCTTTTAAAAATTCAACCTTCTTATTACAGTTCAATACAGAAAATGAAAAGATAATGCATATAAAAATTCTAAATAGTTAGCAAACAGTTCTCATTGTGGGGATATATGGAATAGATAAGGAGATTTTGAGATTTTCTGGAAGAATAATTTATATTTGATAATTGATTATACCAGCTATAATTTCCCCATATTTCTAAAATATTTGAGATGGGTCAGATTTTAGTTTTCCCGAGGAGCTCCAAAATTAAGTTTCTTTTCTTTTCTTTTTTTAAATTTTTTTTTCCTTTTTTTCTTTTAACAAGTTAATACATTTTTTACATTACATTTGTTCATTTCCGGTACTTAAACACATTCTCTCCCCCCCATCCCCCCTTCCCATCCCTCCCCATCAGCACCAGTGCACATCCTCTTTTGCTATCCACTAAGCCCCTCCTTTTCTTTCTTTTCAGGCTCCACTAATGCTCTTTCATAGACAAACAAATAGGTACACTGATCTTCTTCTGTGTTGGGTTTTTGCATCAGTTCCAGGCATTGAAACCACTTAGCATTGAAGTTTTTTGTCTTGTCCCTCATAGTCACCGTAGCTTTCTCTATAGAGAATAGATACCACATATTGTTCATCCAATTTTGAGTGTCTGGTGTTCTTTTCTCAATCCAAAGTTGTAGTATTGCTTTGAGGGCTGCTGCTATCATTGTAGTGCAAATGGGTCTTTTGGTTCCTATGAGAGGCGTTGACAGGTACAGTCCGAGCAACGCTGTTTCCGGTTTAAATGGTATTGTTCCTTTAGTTATTTTCTGCATATTGTCCCATACCATTGACCAAAACGCTTGTATCCTGGGGCATTCCCACCACACATTTAAGTAGGTTGTCTTTTGTCCACATCCCCTTAAGCACTTATCCGTACCCTTTCCCCATATCTTGTACATTCTACTTGGATCCAAATAGAAGAACATTATGGTTTTAATTAGCGGTTCTCGTACCTCTAAGGATCCTGAGCATTCTATCATATGTCTCATTATCTCCTGCTTTTGATCATCTTCCCAGTTTTCTCCCAGTAATTTACCCCATTTGTTGACATATTCTGGCTCCTCTTTAAACCATTCCCCCTGTAATGTTCTATACACTCTCGTCACCATCCTCTTATTTGTCCCTTTTGAGAAGAGTTCTAACTCAATAGGTTTCGGGGGTCTGGTATAGTGTGGTATCAAGCCGCCCTGATTGATCTCGCCTCCAAGCTGATAATATTGAAAAATATTGATCGTTTGCTGTATCAATTCTTGTACGTCCTCTCTAGTCATAAATTGGTCTCCCCTGAACAACGGTGGTATTTTTTTAATTCCCTTTTCTTTCAGCTGTTTTCTCATCTGAACCGCTATTCCTTGTTTGGACATGCTCTCATTGTCTATCAATGCTGACGGCATGGCTGTTCTGTGTATGCCTGCCTTTTGCCTCACTGCTGCCCAAACTGTTAGTACCCTCCCTGCAAAGGGATGTTTCCTCTATTCCTTATCTTCCTTTTCACCCATATCAGTCCCTATGTGTTCAAATTTATTGACCTTTAATAGTTCTTTCTCTAGGTTTACCCAATGTGTATCCTTCTGTGGACTGTACCAGTCCTTGATCACTCTTAGGGAAGCTGCTTTCAAATATAGTTTGATGTTAGGCATATTCACCCCTCCTTTTCCTTTTGGTCTTTGCAAAGTCTCTTTTTGGATACGCACTTTCCTATTATTCCAAATAAAATCCATCATAATTCATATCATGCATTTGGCCAAATGTTTTAGGTATTTGAAAGGGTAAAGCCATTATTCTGTATAGTACCTTGGGCAGTAATTTCATTTTGTATAGATTGATCCTGCCCAGTCAGGAGGCCATGATATTTTTCCATGTCTCTGTATCTTTCTTAATTTGCATGAGAGCCTTTGTGTAGTTCTCTCTATACAGATCTTTAGGGTCCCTTGTAAGATGTATTCCTAAGTATTTTATTTTGTCTTCTGTCTCTGTAAATGGTTGTTTTTCTTTAATCTGCTTATGTGTCTCTGCGTTTGGGGCATATATGATAGCAATGGACTTCTGTACATTGATTTTATATCCTGACACCTGGCTGTATTCTGTTATCAGCTTTAATAGTTCCGGAATAGATTTCTTTGGCTCTGCTATGTATAGCAACGTGTCATATGCAAATAATGCTACCTTGGCCTCCAATTTCCCTATTTGAACCCCTTTGATTTTTTCATTTTGCCTGATAGCGCACGCTAGTGGCTCCAAGGACAAGTCAAATAGTAAAGGTGACAGAGGGCAACCCTGTCTTGTTCCTCTAGTCAATTTAAATTGCCTGGTGCTTTGCCCATTTATCGCTAAGCTAGCTCTGGGTTTTTGATATATGGCTGCCAGCCATGTGCAGAATTCCCCCTTGACTCCTATTTTTTCCAGAATCTGGAATGTACTACTCATTTCTAGATGATTGAAGACCTTCTCTGCATCATCTGAAATTAATATTGCTGGTGTTTTAGTTTTATTTAAATGGTACATTATGTTAACCATCTTTCGTATGTTGTCAGACCCCAGTCTGTTTGGAATAAAGCCCACTTGGTCCTGATGTATAACGTTGCCAATTATTCCTGCCAGTCTATTTGCTAATGTCTTGGTGAGAACCTTGAAATCGAGATTTAGTAATGATATGGGGCGATAGCTACCTCATAGCGAGTGGTCCTTGTCTGGTTTGGGTATTAATATTATCTGAGCATCATAAAATGAGGTTGGTAATTCCTTTTCCTTTGTAATTGCATTGTATATTTTGACCAGGTATGGGACAAATAGTTTTCTGTATTTGTGATAAAACTCCGCCAGATAGCCATCTGGTCCCGGTGTTTTGTTTCTCGCCATTCCTTTGATGGTGCTGCTTATTTCTTTTACCATAAATGGTGAGTTAAGATATTGTATTTGTGTTTGATTAAACTTTGGCATATAAATTGTTCTAAGAAACGCCTTTATTTTTTCAAGGTCTGGGTTCTCTGATTGATATAACCTCTCGTAAAACTGCACAAAGATTTCCTGATTTTGTTGAGGGTCTGCACTTATTTCCCCCTGGTGATTCTTGATACTAGTTGTTATTCCCTTGTTCTTTTTTATTTGAACCAATCTGGCCACGGCCCTGCCCGCTTTGTTACCCTGGTCAAAATAAAAGCATTTCACACCCTTCAGTTGTCTAATTGTTTTTTGTTGTTCTATAGCATTAATTTCCCCCCTGGTTTTGATAATCTCTTCCCTCAATTTAGGGCTATTACGTGCCTTGGCTTTAGTCTCTAATTCCAGAAGTTCTTGATATAACTCCCTCTCCCTCGCCTTCCTTTGTTTGTTGATATTTGCTTTAATGGCAATTATCTTCCCTCTAATCACTGCTTTTGCTGCCTCCCATAGTGTAAAGATAGATTCCACCGATCCCTCATCCAGCTCAAAGTAGGTTTTAATCTCCTCTTGGATTTGGTTTACCGTATCCGGATTGACCAGCAAGACCGTGTCCATTCTCCACATTTGGGTCTGCCCATTGCTCATTGCCCAATTCCCATTTAGTTATTATTGCATAGTGGTCTGATACTACTAATGGTAGTATTGAGCATTGTTTTATCACCTGGAGTTCACTTTTCCCCACCCAGAAGTGATCTATCTGAGAAAAATGTCCCATGTACTGCTGAGAAGAAGGTGTACTCCCTTACTAGCTTATTCCTTATTCTCCACCCATCCACTAATCCCATTTGGTCCAACTCCTCTGCTATATCCTTCTGCCACTTTGCAACCTTTATCTTCCTGGAGGTATCAATTTCTGTCAAGTAAGTATTGAAATCCCCTTGGACTATCAGAGTAGGGCTGTAGCGGCATGCCGCTGCGGCAGCTGTTACCGACGGAAACCCCTATTCCGCACATCGTGGCACGGTTCGGCAGAGGCAGCTTTCCGAGGGCTGCGACTGTGGCTTGTCACTAATGGTACCGCGGCATCGGAACTGGCGAATGGAAGCAAAACTTGTGCGGATTCCAAGAATAACCGGCGCCAACTCCGCTTTCCGTGGTCCGCGGAATCTTTGTGGTTATCTGATAATTGTATCATGTTTCCGCCACCCGGAATACAAGGTATCACGAGATCCGGCAGCATGATTAACCCTCGGACCCTGATGACACCCACATGCCCAATTTCATTGGCTAGGGCTTTCCCAGAGAGACATGTCCCGCCTTCACCATTAA
>QEPC01002494.1:2297558-2319099 GCA_003113815.1 Sphenodon punctatus
GCTCCATTGGGGGGTACAATATCCCTAAATATCATCAAAACGTAATAAGAAACAAAAATGTTATGGCCAGAAATATGTTTTTTAGTTTTTTCCTTTTATTTCAAAAACTAAATGTCATTTTCAGTTCCCGATTGCACCAAACTAAAGACCGAACCTATCCCGACCGAACCGAATCCCGAATCCGAACTCAACGTTCGATCCGAACCACCGAACGGCCGAACATTCAAACCGACGAACCAAACCGAACGGGCGAACCGAACGGACGAAACGAACGCAGCCGAACCGAATGGCCGAACTCGAACCACGATCTGTTCGCCCATCCCTAATGGGGCCAATATTGGCCCCGTCACATCTGAAAATACCCTTTGTTATCACCGCCATATTATTTGACAGTGTTCTTGGATGTGCCTCTTCAACCAGAATCTCTTTTCTCCCCCTTTCCGCCTGTCATTTTGAGGGCCTGAATGAAGCAGTTTCTACATTTGATGCCCTGCAGCCATCCACACTGACATCAGAGGGTGATTTCAGACGTTACGAGATCACAGTGAACCACGGTGAATACCCACCTGTGGTCACTGTGCCTCGAACGTCTGTTTGGTGGTCGCCAGATGTTTGCCATGGTCAATACCCACACGGGGTCATTTTCAACCACGCTTCCTGGGCTAGCTAGGGGACTTTCCCGGGAAGTGTGGTGAAAGTGATCCCCGGCGGGGACCAAAAAAAAATCACGTCTGATCGGGCGCCACGGCCTGGGATCACCGGTAGGATCCCGGGCCATGGCGAATTCGGCCAGACGCTGCAGCCGCATTGGCTCCGCCCATGCCCATCTCCCCAGAGGGCAGGCGGCAGGGAGCGTGGAGGGGCGGGGCTGTGTGGCCGCATGTTGCGCTGCGCAGCCCTGCCCCCTCCCAGATTCCCCGCTGGGATCCCCCGGCACGTCTGATATGGCGTGATGTGGTCATCCTGGTGGGGAATGATTTGTTTGTTTTCGGTATGGGGCCAACTGGCCTGGTAATGTCTGAAAACACCCAGGAAGTGATCAGGAATTGTATGCAGTTGGAGAAATTCTGGTCAAGAAATATGACAGTGACTTGTCAGACTCTCTTCCTGGGCAATTACTATCATTCAGATCATTATTGAAATCTGAGATTGTCAAAAAAATCAACAATAAATGAAGTAGCTGATCTGCTAATGATTGAAAATGGTGCCCTTTCAGCAAGTTTCACAGAGATCTGCACTGCATGCCTGCTTTTCTTGACCATACCAGTGAGAGTAGCAACTTCTAAGAGATCTTTCTCAAAATTAAAACTTATAAAGAACTATCTGAGGATCTCTATGTCCCAAGAAAGACTCAGTGGCCTGTCTCTGCTGTCTATTGAAAATGAGCGGACAAGAAAACTGGACATTTCAAAAATCATAGATGTGTTTGCAGAACTAAAAGCACGGAGTTAACAGTTTCATTAATGCAGGGGTGACCAAATTGCAGTCCGGGGGACACATGCAGCCCACAGAGACCTTTCCTGTGGCCCTCCTCCCTCAGCCCATAAACACTTTTACTGTGGCAGCCCATCTCATAGGTTGCTACTCTCATCTCAGAACTAAGCTCACAGCTGAACTTTTTTGGTGCACAGGATTTGTGTGTGTGAAAAAACTTAGTTTTTATTTAAGAAAGAAATTTAATTGCATTTTATTGGTACTGGACATTTATTTGTACAACCTTGTAGTAGCCCTGATGCCCCTTCTCAATGTATTCTCTGATGTGTGTATTCTTTCACAGTCAGATTGAAATTGAACCTAATTTAGGTTCATTTTTAACATACAGATAAGTTATGTAAATTGGGGTGGAGTCATGAAAATTAGAGGCAGGTCCATGCAAATTAGGGGCTAGGCAACATGTGACCAACTGGGGCGTGGTATTTAGAATTTATTGCTCTGCATGTGTGCTTCATTGCTTGCTTTCTGCTTGTGAAATGCTTGTAGTTGCAATTGTGGGAAACACCCAGTTGTAAACCATCATTCAAGGTGCAGTGAGCACAAGCAGCCTCCATTTTGAGGAAGGGCAAAAGTGCCTTTAAAGTTAATTCACATGTATGCTAGCCAAGCAGTGCCCCCAGGCCCACTGGCGGCAAAGCTGCCGGCGGGAGGAAAAAGAAATGGGGGTAAGCATCTTGACTTCTTGACCAGGAGCACATTCCACCCTAGCTATGCCCCTGGGTGTGAGAGCCCTGATCCCAGCGTTTCTGATTGCCTTCCCAGTAGGGGTGGGAATACCAGTTCTTCCGAGATCCGATATTGCTAGTATTTGGCAGTACCGGATTTAAAACTGAGATCCCATATTTCAGACTGTACCTGTTTTTTGCATTGGTCTCGGATCTCGGGGTTTTTTAACGGAATCTTTTGGCAGTTGGGCAGTAGTTGGGCACAGGTTTTGTTTACCACTTGTTGAGTCCCTCCCTGCCCACTCCCTGCCCACTCCCTGTGTAACAAACTGTTACATTTGACACCTTTTTTTAACTGCCTGCCTTGGTTCCTTTTTTTGAATTCAAGGCATCCAATCCTGAAGATTCCCTTAGATTTTTAGAGGGGGTACGGATGTGATTGGGGGTTGGCACTTGGCTGAGCTCAGCTGGCCAATAGTAACTTTGATTTTTTTTTCCTTCTGTGAACTTCTGGAGCTTTGGCTTGGAAGGCATTTCTACAGCAGACTTGGCATAGTGAAGGACTGCCACATACGGCTGGAGGCGTGCAAGCGTGCGACTGTTGGTAAGTTTAATGTTTTCTTTTGGGGTTTTAAGTTATTTTATTAGGGACCCCCTGGTGCCCCTTAATGGAAATCCTCTGATTGCATTCTAATAGCAAACTAAACTGCATGGTTGTCTGACTGAAATGATGTGCCACTGTGCAAGTGTCCTCCACTGGCAGTTGCTGTGCTAGTGATGATCTGACTTCTGAGTACTGTGGCAAGAAACCCCTATTCCTTGAAGAAAAAAAAATAGTAGTGGCCGTTGGGGGCTACTGGGAGCCATGGGGGCTACTGGGCACAAAGTGTAGTCTGGTACTGGCAGTTCGTGTGATACTGTGTGTGTGATGATCTGACTTCTGAATGCTGTGGAAAAAAACCCTATTTTTTAAAGAAAAAAAACTAGTAGTGGCTATCGGGGCTACTGGGGGCTGTCGGGGCTACTGGGCACAAAGTGTAGTCTGGTGGTTGCAGTTAAGAAAACAACAAGTGAATCTGTCATTGAATCTGTACAGTTTGTCTCTATATTACAGGTAATTTCGGTTTTACTTTTTTCTCTCATTGATTCCAATGGGAAAACTTGCCCATTGATTTCAATGGGAAAAAATCTGGTACAGGTATACCAGTTTTAATCTGGTATTCCAGTATTCTGAGATCTAATTTCCAGTACAACCGGTATCTGATATTCTCAGCCAAGTCCCACCCCTAATTCCCAGCGATGATCTGGCCTCATGCCGCAAGGGAATCTCTGGCCCACAATAGATCCTGAGGGATTATTATATTAGCTCTAGAATGCTGAACTCGAGGGGTGAGTGGTTGGCAACAGCTCCTTTCCCCTTCCTCTCCCTTTCCCGCCTCCCTTGTCCCTAACACTCAGTCCTGTTATAATGGCAACAATGCTCAGAGGCACAGGCCTCTTACAATTCCTCAGACTCTAGGCTGCAATCTGCTACAGACTGTAAATATCTGTATCCAGTATCCAGATGTAGTATACAGAGATGCTAGAGTGGACCCCCAGAGTCAGATATCCAGAGTTCTGACCCTCTAAACAGTGCAATAACATCAGTCTCAGATTGGAAAATACCCATGCTGGGCTGAAGCTTCCCTGCTTCAGCCCAGCTGCTTGCCTAGGAGTCTTCCTGTCTGCAGGGGCCACCATTGTTTTCATACTAGCCACCTCTATTTCCAACCCCTTCCCCAAGCCAGTGCTCACCCAGACCCTTTTCCCAGTTCCATCCCCATTCCCTCCCCCAGTCCAGCACCCCAACAGGAGGCACCCTTACAACAAGTGTAGGGTGGCCATACCTCCCCTTTAAAAGAGGATGCTTATGAAATATACATGTTACAGGGCTTCATTGGTTTCAGTGAAGCCCTGAACCATGTATTTTTCATAAGCATCCTCTTTTAAAGGGGAGGTATGACCACCCTAAACAAGCCACAAAGGCAAATAAGCATAAATACAAATACTTGACACATCCCTAATTTAACCAGTTGCATTATGAATTGACTGAAGGGGAAAAGATAGGAGACAGGGACAAGAGTAGAGGAACTGAGGGTGCTTTTAGACGATCCCGCTCACAAGTGGGATCGTTCAGTGCCGGCATCGGGCACCCGCCTTCCTCTCTACGCCGTTTCTGATGTTCAGAAGAGCATCAGACACGGTGTGGAGTGTTTGTGCACATGCGCTCCCTTCTGTGCATGCGCACTTGGGCAAAGAACCCGGAAGTGCGGCGTAAAGCCGGCACAGCGGCGATCCGCCTTGTAGGGGGCAGGATCGCCAGGCTGGCTTCACGTGGCAGAGATCCAGCGTTTCCATGTGCTGGGGATTTAGACAAGTGGCAACAATGGCGGCTGATAAAGGACTCAGTCGCCATTTGCGTCTCGTCTAAAACTGCCCTGAGATGAGAGACTAGGGCTACATTCACATCTGCAGTGGTTGTGGTGGCAGAGGGAGGAGCGAGGGAAGACATGGCAGCGGGGAAGAGCTGGATGACAGGAAAAGAGGCGGTGTGAATGGGGATCTGCTGTGGCTTCTCTCATGCATTCAAGGTGCAAAATCACCCCGTTCCTTCCCGTTGCTGCATCTTCACTCACTACTCCCTATGCTGCCAACACCGTAGCAGATGCAAATGCGGCCTGAGACAACTGACTAAAAGCTTGGGGGAAGGAAATGGGAAAGTTCAGAGATTCAACTGCAAGAACTGTAGAATTTGGCAATATTAGATACAAGGAGAGCCAGCACAAAGGGCTGATAATATGATGAAAAAGAAGAGGTTTTCACCATTCTCAACATAGAGGAGGAAGAGAATAGATATCTTGGTTCCAAATTAATTCCTGTTAGAATGGTGCCAAACCATTTTACCAACAATATCACACTTACATATGTGTGAGATAATTTGGAAAATGAATATGTAAAAAGTTGTGGAGCAATGGGAGAAATCATCACACATCTTTCACTATTTCACACCCTCATTTATCCCCATATCTATCTCCCCCAAATTGTTTTAAGGAGCCCTGAAGAATTTTAGCTAGCCAGCATTTTGTTGTTTTTAAAAAGTAGTAAAATGTGCAAAAATTGTTTCTTCCATCAGCTTCTATTGGGGCATTTCCCCACCAAATTATACCAAGCTGAGGCTTAAGACAGAGAGCCCTAACGTTGAAATAGGTATTTCTATAACTTCAAACTTCCCAATTTTAAAGTCCAGTAACTTTTCCCGCTACAAGGACAAAGACCAATGTTTCTTAGCACTGTGAACAAGAAAGCCCCCATGAGACAAGCACTCCCTTCTATCTCTGTATGGCCAAGAGATATTGGACTGTAAAGCTGTGACATTTTTATGTCTTGAAAAACTATTTTATGTCATATTAGTCGTTTTCACAGCTCCCACTGGACGTGTACATTTGGACTCAAACTAAGGCTTTACAGGGAAAAGTTTCAAAACTAGACTGATATTTCAAAGCTAAAATATTTGAAAGATATTTGTTCCTCACACCTGCGTTCCTTTCCCCAATACAAAGTAACTAGTGCTGTGATATAAAAGATTGTGGGGCATTGATGCAATATATATATATATATATATATATATCCTTTAGAGGTAGATCCATTCAGAAACACTTTTCAGGATGAAGTTAAACCACCGTTTCAAATCCCCTTGCCTTATTGTTAATCATAAAACTTCTTACACTCTCTGACCTCATGGATGAGGAGGACAGAAGTTCCTAATTCTTTTTCTCAAGGTCAAAACAAATATACTTGGGGTGCGTGCAATCCTCTGCCATTTAAGTCAATGTCAGAACTCCCATCTCCTTCCTTATAGTATCAAGCCTGAGATGTGATAGGCGTAAACTTTATTGGCGGTTATCTGACAATCTCATTCACAGATTTGCAATTTGTGATTATTGAGTAATCAATTTCCTGCAATTTTTACTCTCATTATCATTTCATGAGACTCTCACTACTGTAAATATTTAGAAACCTCTGCTCCAAGACTCCTTTAGATACTTTCAGATCTCACAGGAATCCCCTAATGTTGCATTGGAGTTATTGCACAATGTCAGTCCTTGCTGTATGAATGGATCCATCATGTGGATAAACTCAACACAATATTTTATGTGCTGCTTCTACTGTGAATTTCCTCAAAGACACAGTGAGTAAAAATAGATGTGACAGTACCCAGCTCAGATCGAATCCTGCCATGGCTAGTCGCCATATCTAGCCATCATTGGCCACCATGGCTTCCCATCATGGTGGTAGATGGTAGGTATGGGAGAACAGATTGCAGTTCGGGTTTGGCTGTTCAGTTCGGCTGCATTCGTTTTGTCCGTTTGGTTCGCTCGTTCAGTTTGGCTGTGTTCAGTTTGTCAGTTCAGATGTTTGGCCGTTCTGTGGTTCAGGTCGAATGTTGACTTCAGATTCGGTATTCAGTTCGATCAGGATTGGTTCGGTCTTTAGTTTTCTGCAATCAGGAACTGAAAATGACTTTTGGTTTTTGAAATAAAAGGAAAAAACTAAAAAATATATTTCTGGCCATAACTTTTTTTTCTTACTAATTTTTGATGAAATTTAGAAAGATTATATCCCCAATGGAAGGCACTAAGTGTACCAAAATTTGGAATGATTAGATAAAGGAAACCGATTTCAGAAGCAATTGAATGTTGTGATTTTAAGAAAATCTCCATACACATTCATGGCTACAACTTCTTTATCTTGCATTCAATGTTCATGAAACTTGCGCATTTTACATACCTCCATATGCTTAATATTTCTTCCAATTTTAGGAAAGAGTGGCTAAAGGGTCCCAAGGGTATAAGACATTAACCTGAAAATACATTTCCAGCTGTTACATTTTGATATTCCATTCTGTTTACAGGATATTTGACAGGAATGTATCAAATACCTTTCTTGCAATTTCAGCAAATGTACAGGAGATTTTGATAAAGGGACCCAATTATATAAGCAATTGATGTTGTCCCTGTGAAGATCATTATTCAGATGAATATCAGCATATTCAGTGCCAGTCAGAGGCAGGCACCCTGCATGGCAGGGGGAGAGAGACTGTAGGAGGAAGGATGTGGAGCAACCCCAAAGACTGACAGACACATTCAATGGCCAAACACATTACTGCAAGCTTCTAGCTTTACAGGACCAATTGGTAGTGGTTTCGAGGTGGGCATAGGGGGCGGCCCTGAAGCGGGAATAAGCAATATAACTGGGACTTCTGATATAGCATCCCAGAAGTCAGGAGATGTTTGGTTGACATTTCTGTTGGCCAATTTGCATCACAAACCGATCTTATACCACAGTGATATCAGAGAATCCCAGGCATAGGCCCCTTCTCTACATATACTGTACAGGCATATAAAATTGGTACCCATTATAATATCTTTCTGATATTTGGCAAAGGTGATCATAAAAGTAAAATATATAGTCCTGCCAAATTTCATGTATTCTGGTTGGATTATGAAGATGTTATACATTTATATATTAATTGCTTATACCACCAAGACCTTTTTTCTAATCCTTCTGATATTTGTCAAAAATAGTTACTATGGGAAGGGGTATAAGATGAACAACTTTCACTTACATTAGATGTGAGACAAAGAGGTTACAGCTAAGAATGTATATGTAGAATATTGCAAAATACAATAATTCAACTGCTTCTAAAATCGGATTCCATTATTCAATTGTTTGGAAATTTAGTGCACTTAATGCATTCCATTGGAGGTAGAGGCATTCCAAATATCAGCCACATAGCTTAAAAATAAAAAAAGTTACAGCCGATAATGTGTTTTCCATTGAAACCAATGGAAATTCAATTCTTAACTCTCATTTTAACAGGTTTAGGATAGATATAGGAGAGACAGGGGTATTGAACCTTTATGGGAAATACCGTGGTGAAGAATTGTCCCAATTGATGTCAAATTGTGGAAGTGCAGGATGTCAAATTGTGGAAGTTCAAGATTCGGTTCAATCCACACGTCAAAGAAATGCATTGTCTAGTGGGGGAAATGGGCGGGCAGATATGTGCCCAATTAAGGAGCCCTGATGGGAAGCACACTGTATCCCACCTGTTGAGACCACTCCCCTTAAAAGGATAGGGTCATGGAACATAGCTGTTTGGACAAATAAAATCCTGGATCTTGATTTTATTAATCACCTAAGAACTTATGATATAATTATTCCTCCAGGAACACTGGCTCACAGATGATGTACAATTCTGTTTGGAGGGCTACCAGAGTTGGTTTCTTCCAGCAGCATGATCTCATGGTAGAGGCCGCCTTGCTGGGGGAGTTGGGATATTCGTTGTCTACAGTCTGTAGGCTGATATTAGATTTGTGGGAGTGTTTGAGAATAATGCCATTTTGTTAGATTGTTCCATCCCAGGGATGGATTCTCCGTTCCTTTTAGTAAATATTTATTTCCCTCTCCTTAGTTCTAAACGGGATATTTGGCTGCAGTTCAAAAAGTTCCTGGCGTTAAAAAAAGATGAATGTAGGAATATAGATCTGATTGTACTTGGCGACTTTAATGCCAGACTGGGCCCCTCAAATGTATGTCTGTGGAAGGATTTGCATCAAGTTAATCTTCTCACCCCTGAAGAGGACTGGAATGAATGCCGAATTTCTAGGGATCAGAAAGTTAATAGGGAGGGGAAATTGATTTTTGAATTCATACTTGAAAATGAACTATATATTCTGAATGGCAATTACTCTGGTGATATTCCTGGGGGGATAACTTTCTCCTTTCTAAATGGGGGTAGCACAATAGATTATGCTTTGGTCTCCCCCAGTTTATTGAAGTTCATTGATTCTTTTGTAGTAGGAGATAGAGTGGAGAGCGATCATTTTCCTATCTGTATAGTATTGAATGAGATAGTTAGCTACCCCATTAGTGTGATATTACCCCCAGTGGATCTGACCTCTGAGGTGGGAATTATCCGTCATCACTGGACTAAGATTCCCATTGTGGAAATAATTGATGCTTTGTCCTCATCGCGTGCAAAGAGCCTGTGGGCTTGTCTTGAATTATCTTCAGACCTAGGTGTTGTAGCTTCAGCCTTGGAAGAGCTATTAAAATTATTAAAACCAATCTTTTTGAGAGTTCCCCCATTAAGGAGAAATAGGGGGGTTGTAAGTGGGTGGTGGGATACAGAATGGGCAAATCATCGAGCTGAGTTGCTTAGACGATCGCGAACCCTTAAGGAAAATTATAACAAAGTTGCTTTGGACCAATATAGGGCTAAATATCGCTCCTATAAACTTCTGCTGAAAAAGAAAAGGAGAAACTTTTTTGAAAAAAATAATGAAATTTAATGCTTGTTGCTTTGAGAAAACATGATGAAAGAGCTTTTTGGAACATGCTATATGGGCCCTTAGACGGCCCACGAATACAAATGGCCCCAAGGATAAGTAGTGATAGTTGGGAATTGTACTTTGGAGAGATCTTTAGCGTCTCAGTCCCCCTTGGAAATCCGGTTAATGAGGACATCCATGCCTTTCCGGAGTGGGATCCAATAAATGAGCTGGAGGTCCTTGAGGCGATTCAACTCCTCAAAAAGGGTAAGGCCCCAGGGGATGATTTTATCCCCCCAGAGTTGTTTACAGAGATGCCAGGATGGTGGCTCAGGGCCCTGGCTAATCTGTTCACTTTGATCAATAGCACGGGTCAGGTGCCGCAGTCATGGAAAACTGCAGTAATAGTTCCAATCTTTAAGAAGGGGGACAGATCTGAAACAAAAAACTATCGTCCCATTAGCCTGCTCCCTATTATTTCAAAACTTTACTCTAGGACCCTCCTAAATAAATTACAACTGTGGGTCAGTCAAAACCAGATTATAGCCCCTGAACAAATTGGCTTTCTCCCGAATAAGAGCACTGTGGACCATTGTTTTCTCCTAGCCCACCTAGTAGGGAAGTATAAGGCAAGGGGTGTGGGCCTATTTGCCGTTTTTGTGGATTTTTCATCCGCTTTTGATCTAATTAACCGAGAAAAATTGTGGGGAAAACTGGCTAGGGCAAATATAGACGGGAGACTTCTGATGTTAATAAGATCATTATATACCAATACAAGTATGAGGGTTCGTCTCAATAACCTGGGTTCTCTCTCCAATGAGATCAAGGCCACGAGGGGGGTTAGGCAGGGGTGCCTTTTGGCACCCTTGCTATTTAACCTTTATGTAAATGATCTAATAGTGAACCTGCGGGATGTTGGGGAGTATATGGCCCCTAAACTCGGGCCGTGGAGAATATCCCTTATAATGTATGCAGACAACACAGTTTTGTTGTCTACTTCAGGGCTGGGTCCAAGACGCTTGCTAAAGGATTTCTCTAGGGAATGTTATCTGCAGAACTTAAACATTAATTACAAGAAAACAAAAGTTATGGTCTTTAAACAGAAATTTAAGCAGGAGCTTTG
Source organism: Sphenodon punctatus (assembly GCA_003113815.1). Taxonomy (NCBI): domain Eukaryota; kingdom Metazoa; phylum Chordata; class Lepidosauria; order Sphenodontia; family Sphenodontidae; genus Sphenodon; species Sphenodon punctatus. The sequence goes on from QEPC01002494.1 coordinate 2,308,214, forward strand.
GCAAATAAACTCAACACCAATTGAGCAGGTTAAATACTTCAGTTATTTGGGAATAGTGTTCTCTTATAATGGCTCTTGGATATCACATATCCAATCTTTGAAGAAAAGTGTAATAGGACCAGCTGAAGCAATAAATAAATTTTTTGCTTCAAAAGGGGGACAGAGGTTCGAACCAGAGTTAAAAGTCTTCAAGGCAAAAATTATTGCAAAAATAAGGTACTGGGCTTTGCTATGGGGACATTCTGCTAGCACGCTAAAAACTCTAGAGCCAGTCTTCCATAATTTTCTGTGAAGATTAATCTAGGTCCCCAAATCAACCCCGGCAGTCCTCATATGACTCGAGTTAGGGTTGCCGTCCCTAGAATCATACCTACTGGAAACAGCCTTGGTGAAGGTGTTAAAAATTAGTGGTATGCCGGACGATGACCTTGCAGGAATCTGTCTGTGGGAAAAATTGAACTGTGGTCCTTGTGGGTCTCCTTGGTGGGGAAAGCTCAAATGTAGCTTTGGTAAACTTGGCTTGTCCTTCTGTTTTTTGAAGGCCTTCCCGTTCAAAGTGGCTAAATCACTCCTGAAAGCCAGGATAAAAGACATCGATGGACAAACCTCTCGGGCCTTAGTGCCCTTAATTAAATCATCCCTCTGGTATCAGTATCTGATCCCAGATGGGGAGGGGGTGAGCTATACTAAGGATGATCTGCCTTTTCAGCATAAAAGGGCATTACTCGCGCTGCATTTACAGATTATGCCATCGGCTGTGCTGGAGGGGAGGTTTCGGGGGGTCCCATATGTGGACAGGATTTGTCCATGTTGTTCTTTAGGTATTAAATTTTCTTTTATTTTATATAACATTGTAAACAAATTCAAACATTCAACTGTGGCTATAACATTGTAAACATTAAACTGTGGTTACAAAACGTTTTTCCTTGGTAGTGTTTCTTTGGGTTCAGGTGGGCCTTTTACTTATACATAATAATCAAATAAATATGTTCTTTGATCTTCAGGTAGATCTGATTTTGTCATTACGCAAACACAGGGGAACCATTTTGCAGCAAAAGATTCTTTTTTGTCCATTAAATTCGCTGCTATTTTTTCCATAGTCAGGTGGTACCACAATCTATTCATCCATTCCCCAGTCGACAATTCTTTAGTGTCTTTCCAATGTAGGGCGATGACCTTCTTTGCAGCCTGGAGAAACACCGAGCAAGATTCCCGTTGTTTTTGTAATATCTCAACTGCTGGAAATAAACCCAACAGAGCTACCTCCGGTTTAAACGGTATGATCAATTTCGTCATCTCTTCCATTTTTTCCCATACCCCTCTCCATAGGGGTTGTACCCGGTCACAATCCCACCAACAATGTCTTTGCGTTCCCTGCTCTCCGCATCCCCTCCAACATAAACCTCTTTCCCCTCCCTCTTCCATATGTCTGAGTTGCATAGGGGTCAAGTAAAATCTCATTACTAGTTTAATTTGGCATTCTTTGATTTCCAGTGAGTGGGCGTTATTATGCATGTAATCTATTATTTCTAATTCTTCCTTTTCTGCAATCTCTATTCCTAACTCCTCTTTCCATTTCTGTATGTAACCTATCTGTTTGGGATACCATATTTCTTTTAAAGTTCTATATATGCGTGATAATTTTCCTTTGTTATTAGTATGTTCAAACAATACCTTTTCTATTTTGTTGGGGTCTCTAGTATATTGTTCTTTTTTGTCTTTACTATTTATTGCATGCTTAAGTTGCATGTATTCAAATGGGTTTATTCGTATTTTAATTATTTTTTCCATGTCCTCTTTACTAATTATTTCTTTGTCTTTAATTATATGACTAATTTTTCCTAATCCTTTCTCCTTTAATTTTTTCCTCAGTTTCTGAGCCTGTTGTTGTGTTTGGAGGCACAATAAGTCTATCGGTGAGTATGGGAAATGGTTTTGATTAATTTTGATTTTTTAAATTATATTTTGCCATGTCATCCATGTGCCCCAGGCAAAGGGATGATCCTTCCATATTTTTTTGTTTGGTGTGCCCTCGTCTGTTATTATATTTTTCAGACTGTGTGTGGCTAAAATGTGTTGTTCTATTTCTACCCATTTAATATCTTTTGGTTGGTAATACCAGTTATTTAATGTTCCCAATATTGCAGCCTTGTGATAAAGGCGCAGGTCAGGGAGATTTATACCTCCTTTTTCTTTAGGTCTCATTAATGTTTGCTTATTTACTCTTGGTTTATTTCCTTTCCAAATTATTTCTTTCATTAATTTGTCACATTCTGTAAAAAATTGGTTTGGTAATTGAATGGGTAATGCTAACATTTTATACAAGATTTTAGGTAGTAATATCATTTTAAATAAATTTACTCTTCCCAACCAGGAGCAAGGTAAATCTTTCCAATCTGTTGCTTCTTTGCTAAGTTGTTGGGGGAGTTTTGCAAAATTTTCTTTGTAAATTTGGTTTAATTGTTTTGGTAACTTTACTCCTAGGTATTGTACTGCTTTCTCTTCCTCCGGATAAGGGAGGATTGCTTTGATGTCTTGTCTTTGTCTTTCCGTTTGTCCATATATCAATGCGTATGATTTCCTTTCATTAATTTTATACCCTGAGATGTCTCCAAATTCCTGTATCAATTTTAGTAAGGGTGGGGTAGAGGTTACTGGATCTCCTATAAATAATACAGTGTCATCTGCAAACATTGTTATTTTATGTTCTGTTTTATCAATGCGTATTCCTTTGATTTCTGTTTCCTGTCTGATTGCAATTGCTAAAACTTCCAATGTTAAATTAAACAATAAGGGTGATAGGGGGCATCCCTGTCTAGTTCCTCTGGCTAATTTAAATGATTTCGAGTGTCCATTATTTATTATAAGTTTAGATACTGGGTCCTTATAAATTGCTTTAATCCAATTAAGGAATGGTCCTTCAAATCCCATTTTGCTCAGTATTTGTTCCAGGCACTTTATCTCAGTCCTATCAAAGGCCTTCTCCGCATCCAGCATTATAATTGCTGCTTTTTCCTTTGTCTTGTGAAGGTGGTGCATTATATTAGTTACTCTGCGGATATTGTCTGATCCTTGTCTTGTAGGTATAAAACCTACTTGGTCGGGATCTATCAAATCCTTTATTATTGCTGTTAACCTGTTTGCTAATGCTTTTGAAAAAATTTTGAAGTCTACATTCAATAATGATATAGGGCGGTAGTTTTCGCATTTGTCACTAGGTCTTCCTGTTTTGGGGATCAGGGTGATATTTGCTTCGTAGAATGATTGGGGTAATTTTCCTGTTTTTAAAATTTCATTATATGTGTTAACTAGGTATGGACTCACTAATGCTGCTGTTTTTTTATAGAACTCTGATGGTAATCCATCAGGTCCTGCTGCTTTGTTATTTGTTAAGTTTTTAATTATTTTTACAATTTCTTTTGTTTGGAGAGGGCTATTTAAGTATTTAATTTGTTCCTTAGGTATTGAGGATCTCCCCCATTACCTCCTAGAGTGCCCTTTATATTCACACTTGCGCGCTAGGCTGTGGGACCAATTGAAAATGCCCCTGAATTTATCGGTTGGGGAAAAAAATTGAACGTTTGCTGGCCAATAGAAATCCCCTGCTCTCAAACGTACTAGCTCTCTTTGCTTATATTATGTAAATCACCAGGAAAAGGAAACTGGTCTTGATTGAGCAAGCCCGTACTGTTATGATTTTGAACAATGAATCTTGATTTATGTCCACTTCTTTAGGATGACAGATGAGTTGAGTGATGTTTAAGTTTTGTATCTGAACCTCAATTTTATTGTAGTTTTTTGTATTCAAATAATATGTTGTATTTTGTGCTGTGATGTCTGTTTTATATATACTTTGTGTTGTTAATTTGACAATTTGTCATGGCCTAAGGGCCAGTACAATAAAGTTTGATTTGAATTCCGAACTCACCGAACGTATCCGAACCGAACGTTCGAATTCAAGTTTGGTTCAGTTGACCGAACTATTCGAGTTCGGTTCAAACTCTGAACTTCCGAATTCGAGTTCGGTCCGAACTCTGAACTTCCGAACCGCGTTCGCCCATCCCTAGTAGATGGGGCTCAGAGTGGTTCAGGAGTGGGGCCGGCTGCCTGAACATCTATTATGATTTTTCCCCTCTCCAGGTCACACGGACAGATGGAGTCCCAGCCAGAGACACATATGGCTGAGCTTTTGGCAATCAGGGATAGTATTTGAGGTGTGGGGTAGAGGTGTGCACCAGGGATCTATGTTGTTGTTGTTTTTGTAAATATTGAAATTTTGTTTTTGCTTTCATTTTCAATTTCCATTGGTTTCAATGGAAAGCACATTTTTAGCTGTAATGTTTTTCTTTTTCTTTATATTTTGATAAAACATGGACTAAGTGTACCTCCAATGGAATTCATTATGTGTACCAAATTTCAGAAATATTGGATAAAGTAATCTGATTTTATAAGCAGTTGAATGATGTTATTTTGCAAAAATCTGCATATACATTCCTGACTGTAACTTAGGGTGAAAACAGACATGACGCTAATCACCCTTTAACCCCTTTGGTGGTTATTTATGCATGTTGCTGGGCTGCATAAGGCACCAATACAGCCCTGCAACAAGCATAAATAACCACCAAGGGTGATTAAACGGTGGTTAACATCATGTCTGTTTTCACCCTTATTTGTCTCCCATCTAGTGTGAATTAAATTTGGCAATTTTATACCCCTCTCTAGCTTTACTATTTATGCCAACTTTCAGAAGGATTGAATAAAGGATCCTGGTGGTATAAGCAATTAACTTATAAATGTATGTATGCTTGTAACATCTTTGTAGTCCAACTAGTGTATATGAAATTTAGCAGGACTATATCTCACACCTTTAGGATCATCTCTGCCAAATTTTGGAAATATGTAATAAAGGGTTCCAATTTTATAAGTCTGCAAAGCATATGCAGAAAATGAGCCTATGCCAGGGATTCATTTAAGTGTCACTGTGGTATAAGATCGGTTTGTGATGCCAATTGGCCAGCATAAATGTCAACCTAATATCCTCATTATGTGATGCAACGATCCCAACTTCTCTCCCCCACTTGTTTATGGGAAGTTAGAAGCATCTGTTTAGAAAAGAGCCAATAGAGATTCTCGAATGTCCTCTGTCACAGTGCTGCAGGATGTGATTGTGATGATAACTGGACAGCCTGAATGTGTAAACTCTGTCTCCAGATTTCTGGGATGCTATCCCCGAAGTCCCAGTTATGTCCCTACTATGCTCGCTTCAGGGCCGCCCCCTATGCCTGCAACGAAGCCACTACTGATTGGTCCTGTAAAGCTGGAAGCATGCAATAATTGTGCAGTGAATGTGTCTGTAAGTCTTTTGGGATGATCCACAGCCTCTCTCCCTTGGCCATGTCAGGTGCCTGCCTCTGATTGACACTGGATGTGCTGTTATTTATCTGAATACTGGCCTTCAATGGGACCACTTCAATTGCTTATTTAATTGGGTCCCTTTATCAAATTTCCCTGTAGTTTAGCAGAGACAACATGGAAGGTGTGGTATATATTCCTTCTAAATGTCTTGTCTTGTAAACAGGATGGAATATAAAAAAAATGTTACTCCCACAAATGCATTTTCAACTTAATGGCTTAGAACATCAGGACGCTTTATCCAATGTTTCTGAAATTTGGCAGGATTGGTAACCATGGGAAGTGACATAATTTTCCCAGGATTAATGCAAATTAGATGGAAGACAAAGAAATTGTAGCCAGAAATGTGTTTGTGTTGTGAATTGATAGACTGATTGAAACACTAACCAAGAGAATATTGTACACATCTGTAACTACTGAAAGGATGCTATGAGTTTCCTATATGCTTTATTTGCTTGCTATATGCTTTATAGTAATTTTAAGTTTAGGAACTATTAAAAATGCATATTATAAGAAACAGGCTGGCAGGAGGAGAGAGAAATATGCTGACGGGAATACATTCTTGTCATCAACAAAAGGAAAGGCCCCAGTAAGAACAGAACCAGAAAGAAATGTCCGTTCCCAGAACAAGGTTGCAGATAAGAACCAAGCAATGCAATGAGGGAAAATGGCCTAGTCAGACAGAGAGACGCCTTAAAGAAAGAGGCACGAGTAACTTCCCTTCCGAGACGAGACCTAAAGATCTTTGACATGTAAGCATATACTTCTTGTATGGGAACGTGTGTGTCTAGTGTCAGAGTAGGGTGCAGGTTGTATGTTTTGTGCAAATGTTCCTTTGAAAATTGGCATGTTAATTTGTTACTATTGAATAAGTGCCTATTGGTTTGAACAAAAGAGTCATTATTAAAAACAAAGAGGAGTAATTCCCCTCCCTCTCAAAAACACAATATCCTGCTTGATCCCGGAATTAGAAGGGACCTGCTTCACTAGTATGCAGACAAGCAGCGTACCTGCTTCACCCAAAGTGCAGAAAAGCAGCTGAACCCCTTCTGATTCATAACATATGCAACTTTTCTTAAATTCACAATAAATTGCTTATAAAATCAGTTCTCTTTATTCAATCTTTCAGAAATTTGGTGTACATGGTGCCCTCTGTTGCTGGTACATTCTCCCCAAGTTTCAGCAGAACTGAATAAAACAAAAAAGTTATAAGCAGAAATAAGGTTTTCAGTGCTTTCCCATAATTTCAAAAACAAGAATTCTTTTTCATTTTTGTTGTTATTATTTTTCATTTTCATTATTATAGTTAACGGATATGGAAAAATAAATGTTTTTGTTATCACTAATGAAATCAAATTGCGTACCCCTAGTGTGTGGGTGCGAGTAATTTTAATGGGAATTTTATATAGTTATTTTTCCTTGTTTTTTTTTTATTTTTGTATGTTTGTAAGCTGCCCCGAGACTGCAGTAAAGGGTAGGATATAACTCCAAATAAACAAATAAATAAAATAAATAAATAAATGACATCTTCCCATGTCTGAAAGATCCGTTAAGCTTTGCACTCACATGTTTGCCCTAAACGTATTCAACCATAGTGCTGGCAAGTGTGTGCGTGTGTGTTTGGGGGGGGGGGGGTTGCAACTTGAAAATGTAGGCTAAGTGTATCCTCCAGCCCAAGTGTCTGTTATTCTTTTCATTTTCATTTTCATTTTCATTATCATCATTATCATTTTGATTACCCTTATAGAGACCGTTACAAACGAGAATTTTATTTTTTGTATCGGTATCATTATCAATTCCCATGCACAATTAATACCTATCTAAATCTAAGGGAGACAGGGGAAGGGAAAAGGAAAACTATCTATTATCTAATCAGTTATCTATATAATTATTTTAATCTATATGTCTATTATATATATCTATATCTAATCTATACTACCTATCTATATATAATGTACAGGGAGGAGAAGGACAGGGAAAGGGAGAATGTAAAATGTAGGGTCTGCGGAAGGAAAGGTATTGGTGGTAATACAATGAGGGCCAGGGAGGATTTTTGTGTGTGCAAGCACCACAGTTCTGTAAATGGAACCAGACAAGCAGAGCTCTCAGAGAACAGAGAGAAAAAACCTGGCCTTCCCATTATAAAGGGTTGCAGTGTCCTCCCCCAGAACTCCCCTGATTGGTTGTGGGAGGCAGCAGGCAGGAGCAATCATAGATTGACATTAGAATGCTGGGACCTGCTTGCGCTGTTCATTGGCCAGTGATACATTCATCAGATACTGCTGAGCTGCTCGCCCCTCCTAATACAGGCACAGTTCAAGAGTTCAGCGCTGTTATGATTCTGAGATGTCTGTTCCCTCCTCCCCCTCCACATTTCCCCTCCAAAACCCAACTGCCACAGCATTGCAATAACAAAAATGAAAATGACAATTTTCATTATTGTTGTAGTAACAAAAACAACATGCACACCTCTAACATGCTTGGACATTTACAAGACATGAAATCCATTCTGTTCAATCTGACACACTGGCACTAACACCTACACGATCTGTTCAGGGGATGGCACTCAAAATTACGGATGGACGAACGAGGTTTGGAAGTTCAGAATTCAGCCCGAACTCGGCCTGTTCGGACGACCGAACCCAAACCCGAACCCAAACATGAACAGACAGAACTGAACTCAATTCTAAACGTCAAAATGACCAAACAGTTCAGTCAGTTCGGATTGCGTTTGGGTGAGTTTGGCTGGCAAAAACATGTGACTGGAAGGCAAAATGTGACAGGGATGGGGAGTCAGCTGAGGAGGAGACTTCCAGGCACCATGGGTGGAGAGGTTTGGAGTAGCAGCCATCCTGACCAATCATTATCCCTTTTCACTTCAGACCACTGGCTTCACAGTCTGCGATTGGCCATGGGCTAGGCTGCATGGAGTCAATGGGGCTTGTGGTGAGGTGGGATCAGCAAGAAAAAAAAACAGATTGCCTCCCGCCTACCCAACACCTTCTGAGCTAGTCACAGTTCCTGAACAGCAGGCATTTCAGAAGGCTCCCTCTCCCAGCAGTTTTGTTCTCAATCCAATGCAATCCTCCTCCTATTCACCCATCCAACCCATCTACCTCCATAGTATCATTTATTTAGCTTAGATTAGATAGATTTAGGAGTTATTTTTTGTTTTTAACCCTCCCTGTGTTCCCTGTGTTCAATTTTTGTTCCTCTCTCCCCCCTACATTGAATCCTTTCCCTCTCCCTCTTATTCCAGTCCTGATTCCCTTCCCGTGTTTTAAGTTTTGAGTTTATTTAGAGTAGGATTATTATTAGATTAATTTTCATTTCAGTTTTGTACCCCTCCCTGTCTTCTTTGTGTTTCCCCCTGTGTAATATTGTGTATATATAGATAGAGAGTTATTAGATAGATAGTTACTAGATAAATATACATAGTAGTTAGATTAGTTATAGAGATAGATAGAGATACAGTGTGTTTGTAGGACAAGGCCTTTGTAGTTAATTATTAGGATATTCCATTTAGTTCAATAGTTTTTAGACCAGTTAATAGGAGTTAGATTTAGGGTAGAGATAGATATATATAGAAAAAGAAACAGCCACTCCAGCCGCAGGACCCACGCTCAGAGTTCTGGGGCCTACATTACTGGCAGGGAGGGCTGTGGCCAATATGTATATAGAAGTTGTCACTCTAGCTCCAGGATCCACCGTCATGGGTCTGGGGCCATCATTCCTCGCACGGAGACCATCTCTTTCCACTGCATCAAGAAACAGCCACTCCAGCTGCAGGACCCACTTTCAGGGTTCTGGGGCCAAGTTATAGGTAAGGAGGACTGTGTTCAATATCTTTAAGCTGCCACTCTAGCCCCGGGACCCATCATCATGGGTCTGGGGCCATCATTCCTTGCACAGAGGTGATATCTTTCCACTGCATCAAGATACAGTCACTCCAGCTGTAGGACCTGCCTGCAGGGTTCTGGGGACAAGTTATAGGCAGGGAGGTCTGTGGCCAAAATCTAGAAGCTGCCACTCTAGCCCCAGGGCCCACAGTCATGGGTCTGGGACCATCATTCCTCGCACAGAGACGATGTCTTTCCAGTGAATCAAGAAAAAGCAACTCCAGCCCCAGGAACCACCGCCAGGGTTCTGGGGCAAAATTATAGGCAGGGTAGCCTGTGGCCAATATCTTTAAGCTGCCGCTCTAGCCCCAGGACCCACCATCGTGCATCTGGGCCCCCTCATTCCTCGCTCAGAGAGCCAATTTTCAACTGCATCAAGAAACAGCCACTCCAGCTCCAGGACCAACCTTCAGGGTTCTGGGGACTACATTACTGGCAGGGAGGGCTGTGGCCAATATCTAGAAGCTGCCACTCTATCCCCAGGACCTACCGTCATAGGTCTGGGGTCATCATTCCTCGCACAGAGACGATGTCTTTCCACCGCATCAAGTAACAGCCACTCCAGCACCAGGACCCACCATCAGGGTTATGGGGCCAAGTTACAGGCAGGGAGGACTGTGGTCAATACCTAGAAGCTGCCACTCTATCCCCAGTACCCACCATCATGGGTCTGGGCCATCATTCCTCGCACAGGGTGCTGTCTTCCCACATCAGCAAGAAACAGCCACTCCAGCCCCAGAACCCAACATCAGGCTTCGGTGGCAAAGTTACCAGCAGGGAGGGCTGTGGCCAATATCTAAAAGCTGCCACTCCAGCCCCAGGACCCACCCTCAGGGTTCTTGTGCTCTCTCATTCCGCTCACGTGGCGCTGTCATTCCACCTTTTATTTACGCAGCCTGCTGTTCATAGTGAGATAGAGAGAGAGAGAAAGTCTCCCCACTGCGAGAAGGAGAGACAAACACAATCCCACCTATGCTGTCACCTGCACTATATGGCCAGAGAGAGAGAGGTTCCCAGCTAGAATGAGGGAGATGGGGATGGGAAGGGGAGAGGTAGGTGTATCCAACTATCCTGGATTCCACCTACCAGAACCAGGAAGAACTCCCATCTGTGCTCATGCACCCAATGCCAATTGCCCACATCCAGCACGCAGCAAACCTACCATAATGAGATGGAATATAACACAATGTATTGTATGTGCCTGCCTGCCTGTGTGTGTTCCTGTACCTGCTGCTACCACCTATCGCATGATTGAATGAAGTGGGCCGGATAGACTTTAGGCTGTCATTCAACTATCCCTGAATCAGTCATGCCCACCCGTACCAGCAACCATCAACTAGATTCTGGGACCCTCATTCCAGTCACTGGGGGCCACATTCCATTCCACTGCATCCAGAAGCCCAGTGCCCGCACGCCAGCCAAATCCCCATTCAACATCCTACTCCTCCACACCCACCCGTGGATGCCCCCCTGCATCCTGGGGGACCCCGCCTACCCCCTGACCCGCTGGCTGATGAAGGTCTACCCTGTCCCGAACACCCCAGCACAGCAGGTATACAATACCCGCCTGTGTGC
>QEPC01002494.1:2331816-2346004 GCA_003113815.1 Sphenodon punctatus
GTCTGAAAATACCCATAGATTAATATTTCTCCATCAATACTACCGTTGGAATTCTGTCACCTCTGAATAAAATGCTAGGTCAGAGGCAAAAAACTGCATGGTCAATCATGAAAAGACCATCCTGTTTTTTGACACAGAATAAATGTTATCCAGGCTTATTTTTGTCTAAACATAAAAATAAGGAACCATAAGGATTTTTTTCATGAAAAGTGCAGTGCACTGATGTGGATAAGTAGCCATTAATATATATCATTTTAGTTAGAATTTTTAGAGTGGTTAAGTAGCCTGTGAGAATTCTAATAAATTAACAGCATAATGATAAATTAAAATAATGAGACATTGGAAGTACTTGAGGGAGAAAAATATTTCATATATCACAATTTCTTCTCTTTCCTGAGGGCCATTTTTTCCTCTCTTTTTTTTATAATAGTGGTAAAAATCTGAAACATATGCATTTAGTGAAGCATTTTGAAAGGAACCTTGCATTAAAATAAATTAAATTTTGTTACTAGAGACCCATCTAGCAAAGAGTTAAGCTAGTTTGTGTTTTGGAACAGATTGGACCATCATATTTCAGATACTGAAAACACCTTTGGCTTGTCTGGTAAAGGCATGTATTTTGGCTTGGTATGGGGGACAATTGACTGTTTCAGCTTAAGGTATACTGAGACATGAAAAACAGAAACTAATGATGCGTAGTACTGGGAAAGATGAAATCAGAGCTTTACATAGCTGAGTAACCAATTCATAGTACTTCACATTCTTCCAGATACCTTCTCACTGGCTTTTATTATTTAGCTGTTCTCAGTGGATACTATTGCAAGAACTTATAGTCAGAAATCAGGACCAATGCTGAACAGCATCCGACATGTTATAATTTCATTGTGATAACCCTAAATTTAGGAATGATTACAGGAGAAAGTGACAGTAATCAGGGTTGTTGGATCAATTAACATGGATGGCATCAATTAATTACATTAGCTTTTTCAATAATTCAGTTATTGTTTTATGTTAATTGTGCACAACATCTCAACAATCTGAGGAAACAGTGTAATATATGCCTTGAACCTGGGGAGACCAGGGTTCAGAACATTTTCTTATCTATGGGTGACCTTGGGTAAATCATTATCTCTCAGTTTCAGTTCTCCATTGGAGCCTTTCATCAATTACATCTTGTGTGGAGGATCCAGCCATATGTCTCAAGCTCTGACCTGGCCACCGTCATCCATGCATTCATCACCTCAACACTGGATTACTGCAACGCGCTCCACGTGGGGCTGTCCTTGGTGATGATTCAGAAGCTGCATCTGGTGCAGTATGCGGCAGCCCATCTCCTAACGGGGACGGGCCGTAGGGAGCACTTTACACCAGTGCTTTGGGCTCTGCACTGGCTGCCTATAGCGTTCTAGGCCCGATTCAAGGTGCTTATTTTGACCTTTAAAGCCCTACACAATCTGGGACCCTCCTATCTGAGAGACTGCCTCACTCCCCGGGACATGGGGCAACCTCTGTGGTCTACCAGGGGTGCCTTCTTGGAGGTCCCCTGTGTGAACTGAGGGGCCATGATAGAGAGGGCGTTCTTGGTGGCTGCACCATGGCTGTGGAATTCCCTCCCAGAGGAAGCTTGCCTAGCTCCCAGCCTGATGGCCTTTCGTCAGGCATGTAAGACCTGGCTGTTCGTCTGGGCCTTTGGGGGAGGGGGGCATAAGGGTGGGTTTTTTACCAGTGGTTTTACCTCCTTGTTGTTGTTTTAATTGTCTTAGTAATACCTTTATATGCTGTTTTAATATATTGTTTTGTTTTAAATATTTTGTGAGCTGCCGTAGGGGTGGAGGGAGTGGGATATAAGTTATTGAATAAATAAATAAATTAGTAAAATGGGAATAATAATGACCTATCTCAACATTCTTCTGAGGGTGTAAAAGTATTTGGAACTCTCAAAATGCTATATAAGGCCCTTTTTACACAGACACTCTAACACCCATAAAATGTGTGTTACATTTTATTATACATGTTGCAGGGCACCACTTCAGCCAATCACCATGGGCCCTGTGCACACATGATGTCTCCACCCAGTTCCTCTGGGCGGAGATGGGTGTTGGCTGGTGGGTGGGGAGCATTTCCCTGGGTGGAGATGAGTGGGGGCGTCTGTGTAAATGCCACTTTCGGTGGGTGTTGGTGAGTGTTTGCTCCCGGCCAACACCCATCTCCACCCACACCCACCCACGAAGCAATGAACGCCACTGCCGGTTGCTCCATCGATGGGTGTGGGTGTGGGTGGAGATAGGTGTTCTCCAGGAGCAAACACTCACCAACACCCACCAAAAGTGGCATTTACACAGACGGCCCCACCCATCTCCACCCAGGGAGATGCTCCACACCCACCCACCAACAACCATCTCCACCCAGTTCCTCTGGGTGGAGGCATCATGTGTGCACAGGGTCCAAGGTGATTGGCTGCAGTGGTGCCCTACAACATGTATAATAAAATGTAACACTCGTTTTATGGGTGTTAGAGTGTCTGTGTAAAAAGGGCCTTAAAGATACACTAGGGCAATTTTTAAATGGACTGCATGGGTGTGGGGATGGGTGTGTGCTGTGGTAGGTGGAGGTGGGTGTTCACCCATTCCCAGGGCAGACACCCATCTCCACCCATGGAGCCTTCCCTGGTTTGCCAGATAGCTTCATGGGTGGGTGATGGATGGAGATGGGTGTTGCATGGGAGCACGCACTCACCCCCACCCACCACCCATGGTGTTTTCACGGATGCACATCTCCACACCTGGAGCCTTCCATGGTTTGCCAGATGGCTTCATGGGTGGGTGATGGATGGAGATGGGTGTTGCGTGGGAGCACACACTCACCCTCACCCACTGCTCGTGGTGGTCTCATGGATGCTCACCCCCCCCAGACTCCCCCCCCAACCACACAGCTGCCCGCACACCTAGAAAAGGAGGCCGTCCATGTAAAAATGGCCTGTGACCTCAAGCATACTTCTATTGCCCTTCACCACCCACAATGGAATGGAGTACATGGCATTATAGCTTACAAGAAAGAAAGACTATATTGCTATGATACAGAGAAAACCCTGCATCAGTGCCTAACATGAACCCAGTACAATGACTTATGGACTAAGAGATTAATACAAGCAGCCAGTAGAAAGACATATCTTCATCTAAAAAGGCATTCCTTAAATGGAGAAAGCTTAAGAATTTATTTATTTATTTATTTATATTTATTAGCCGCCTCCTCATGCCCAAGGCACCTCGGGCATGTAAGAGAGAGCCAGCATATACAATATTTATGATGAGCCAATAAGATGTTAGGTAGTCAACAACGGATATAATTAAAAGACTGCCCAGAAGAAGCCAAGGTTTTCTTCTATTACTTTAACAAACAGAAAGAATCCATAAGATGATGATGAGAAAGCAATAAAAATGGATGAAGGAATTGTTGGATAATATCAGCTGTTGTGGTGGACATGGATCAAGGCACTAAAACAACAAAGAGCATCAGCTCATTCCCAACTCAGATGAGTTGGAGTATGGCCCAAGGAACAATGGAACTTGCACTGCAGATGTATAGTACAATCCTCTTGCTACTTGGCAATGGCCCTTTCTGCCACCTCAGATTCCATTCATTGTAATGGGACTTCATGCCAGTGTAAAAGGCTAGAGCCAGGAACACACCCTTAATGAAGGGATGCAATAATGGTAAGAAAGATTTGCTGAATATGGCCACAATCTAAAACCACTTAGAGCAGACCCATTGCAGCCAAGGAATTTGCCGTCAGGTTTTGTACTGCAATTATCAAAAGAAATGGAGAGAACCAAAAGGGAGAAGGAATAAGAATTGCTTTCTTTTGAGTTATTTGTTCATTTACAAATATGCTGAGAGCTGAGTAGGGAGTGATTTTTTTAGTGATCATCTCAGAAGCATCCACAAATGGGATAGGTTAAAGACATGCCCAGGAATTTATGAAGCTGAATACAAAGATTCGTGTAAGAGAGAGTCTGTATGTACAACATTTATGATGAGCCAATAAGATCTTAGGTAGGCAACAACAGATATAATTAAAAGACTGCCCTGATGAACTGNGGACATTTTCCGTCAAGAGTGGGGCAGTGAGCCAATTGTCTTGTTTGTGGGGCTCTTCTGAGAAACATGGGGCAGACAGTTACCCTTCCTTGATAGGTGAAAATATGGCTAGGAACCTGGATTCACTGCATTTTCCCATTAGCCGTGAGCATGGGTCCCTGGGCACAGCCCAGGGGTGGGTGGGTGGGTGCTTTCAGGGCCTTGTGCTATAATAATAATAATAATAATTAATTAGCAAGCATTTGTATAATGCCAGCAATGTACCTGGTGCTTTACAAAGTAATGGAATAGACACAGTCCCTGCCCTAGGACTTACAATCTGAGAGACAGAAGGTGGTGGTGGGGAGACGAAGGAAGGGGAACAGAGGGAGAGACAAGGGGTGTAACAGTCACGAAGATGCAAGGTCTCAGGTGCACGTGCTTGGCTTGGTTACATCGAGAATGATGGCTGGCTGGTCCGTGTGAGGATACGAGTACACAGACCTCAGGTAACAGATTGTACTGGATGGTAGGTATCAGCAAGAGTTAGGAGAGGGGAGTAAGGAGTTGGGGAGAGCAGAGCAGAAGAGGTGGGTCCTGAGGAGGGATCTGAAGGTATAAAGTGAGGAGGTGAGACAGGGAGGAAGTTCCAGGCATGGGGCGCAGCTAGAGAGAAGGAACGAAGGTGGTTAGGGGAGCAGGGGAGGTGTGGGAGGGCGAGAGAAGGGACAGCAGAGGAGCGGAGTTCACAGACTGGAGTATGGAGGGAAATTAGCGCAGAGAGGTAGTGGGGAGCAAGGTTGTGAAGACCTTTATTGGTGAAGACTAGGAGCTTGTACAGGATTCGTTCACGAAGGGGGAACCAGTTAAGAGAGTAGAGGAGGGGCTGCATGTGGTCGAAGTGACGAGTGAGGTGGATGACCCTGGCAGCAGAGTTTTGGATGGAGATAAGGGGAGAAAGGTGAGAGCTGGGGATGCCAGTGAGAAGGAGGTTACAGTAATCGAGGTGAGAGATGACCAGGACGTGAATGAAGGTTTTGGCAGAGGAGACAGAGAGAAAAGGGTGACTCTTAGCAATGTTATGGAGGGAGAAGTGACGTGATTTGGCAACAGAGTCGATGTAGGGTTTAAAAGAAAGGAGTGAGTCAAAGATGAAGCCTAAGCTACGGACTTGGGGGACGAGAAGGATGGTGACCCTGTTGATAAGGATCGACAGGGAGGAGGGAGAGGAAGGATGGAGGGGGGGAGGAGATAAGGAGTTCAGTTTTAGCCATGTTGAGTTTGAGCCATGTTGAGACATCCAGGTAGAGATATCAGCGAGACAGCTGGTGAGGTGAGCTTGAACAGATGGGGAGAGAGAAGGAGTAGAGAGATAGAGTTGCGTGTCATCAGCATAGAGGTGATATTGGAAGCCATGGGAGGCAATGAGTTTGCCTAGGGACAGGGTGTAGATAGAGAAGAGGAGAGGGCCAAGGACAGAGCCTTGGCGGAACACCAACGGAGAGGGGAAAGGAGGTGGAGTTGACAAGAGACACATTGAAGGAGCGGTCAGAGAGGTAGGAGGAGAACCAGTTGAGGACGGAGCCATGGAAGCTAAGGGAGTGAAGTGAGTCCAGTATGAGCGAGTGGTCAACAGTATCGAAAGCAGCAGAGAGGTCAAGGAGGACAAGAATGGAGTAGAGGTGATTAGATTTAGCCACAAGAAGATCATTGGTGATCTTAGCGAGAGCAGTTTCAGTAGAGTGAACAGGGCAGAAGCCAGATTGGAGGGGGTCAAGGGAGGAGTTGGCGGGGAGGAAGTTGAGGCAGCGGGAGTAGACAACACGTTCAAGAAGCTTGGAAGCAAAAAGAAGGAATGAGACAGGATGGTAGCTAGAAGGGTCAGAGGGGTCAAGAGTGGAATTTTTGAGGATAGGGGAGACAGTGGCATGCTTGAAGGCAGAAGGGAAGGAGCCAGTAGAGAGGGAGAGGTTGATGATGTGCAGAAGGGAAGGGGCAACAGTGGGAAGAATGGAGGTCAGGAGGCGGGAGGGGATAGGGTCAAGGGGGCAAGTGGAAGGGTTGGAGGAGGAGAGCAGGGAGGAGATTTCCTCAAGAGAGGTGGGAGGGAAGGAAGACAGGAGAGAAGGAGGGGGAGGAGGGAGAGGGGAGGGAGTAGGAATAGGAGAGGAGTGGGAAGCGATGTTGTGGCAGATCTTGTTTATCTTGGAGGTGAAGAAGGAAGGAAGATCCTGAACAGAAATGAAAGAGGGATGAGGAGAACAGGGGGGCTTGAGGAGGGAGTCAAAGGTGGAGAACAGGCAGCGAGGGTCCTGAGAACAGGACTCAATGCGGGGGACGTATTAATTCTGTCTAGCAAGGGTGACAGCAGACGTCAGGGGGGAGAGACAGAATTTGAAGTGAAAGAAGTCAGCATGAGACTGGGTTTTGCGCCAAAGGTGTTCAGCAGCACGGGTGATGAAACGGAGGTGCCGGATACTGGGGTGAGCCAAGGGCAGGGGTTGTGGGAGCAGGCAGGGCAGGAGGAGAGGGGAGCAAGGGAGTCAAGGGTGGTGGAGAGAGAAGCATTAAAAGCAGAAATGGCAGATTCAGGGGAGGAGGAGGAGGAGAAGACTGAGGGGAGAAGGGGGGGAGAGAGGAGGTAAAGTCCAGGGGGTTAATGGTCTGCAGGTCATGGAAGGGGCATGGAGAAGGGGAAGAGGATGGGGAACAGTGGGAGACATTGAAAGAGGCAAGGAAGTGGTCAGAGATGGAATGAGGATCAAAGGAGAAATCAGAGACAGAGCAGTTCCTAGAGAAGACGAGGTCAAGAGAATGGTCGTTAGCATGGGTGGGGGACTTGGTCCAAAGGTGGAGGTTGAAGGAGGAGGCTAGTGAGAGGAAGTGAGAGATGGAGGGCTGGGAAGGGACATCAACATGAATGTTTAAGTCACCGAGGATAAGAGTGGGGGTATCGTCAGAGAGGAAGAAAGTGAACCAGAACTCAAATTCAGAGAGAAAGTAGGAAAGAGAGCCGGGGGGGCGGTAGATGACAGTGATGCAGAGATGGAGGGAGGAGTAGAGGCACACAGAGTGAGCCCCAAAGGAAGGGAAGGAGAGACAGGGGGAGGAAAAAGTGGTTGGAATTGACAGGAGTTAGTGAGGAGGAGGCCCACACCGCCACCCCGGCCTTCGGGACATGGCTGATGAGAAAAGGAGAGACCCCCAAAGGAGAGGGTAGCTGGGGTGACAGAATTGGAGATCCAAATTTCAGTAAGGGCAAGGAGCTGGAGGGAGTGGGAGAGGAAGAGTTCATGGATGTAAGGTGCTTTATTGGCAGAGGAGTGAGAGTTCCAAAGGGAGTAGGAGAATGGGAGATGATCATGGGGAACTCAGGGAATGGGGATAAGATTGGGAGAAAGGGGGTGGTGGAGAAGGCGAGAGATAGGGAGGGTGGGGGAGGAGTAGGAGGGGAAGGTAGTCAAGGGGGAGGAGGAAGTGTGAGGAGGTTGGAGAGAAATGGTGGGCTGGGAGGGAGGAAGAAGTAGGGGGGAAAGAAGTAGAGGAAGGAAGAGGTGAGGGGAGGGGGAGAGGGGAAAAGGAGGGAGAGGGAAGGAGAGAGATTAGGGCAGATATGAGTGTGGGGAGGATAGGTAATAGAGAAGAGACAGAGAAGAACGAGGTGGAGAGTGGCTGACCTACTGGCTACTTGAGGAGCCACCAGGTAGAAGAAGTACCCGTAAGCTTACCCTTAGCTGTTGTTGTAGTATTCTGCTGGTGAGTGATCTTATAGCACGTTCCATAAGGCATGCACCTTTTTGCTTGCTGGTCGCTGGAACTGGGGTGACAGAAAAGCCAAGCTCCAGGAGGGTCGCGGCGTTCTCAGGTGTTGACAACCGAGGCAGCTGGCAGAGTATTCAGATGAACTGCAACCTCCCAGTTCCTGGCTCGCTGGTCGCTGGAACTTGGGTGGCAGAAAAGCCAAGCTCCAGGAGGGTCACGGCGTCCTCAGGTGTTGACAGCTGAGGCAGCTGGGAGAGTATGCAGATGAACTGCAACCTCATCAGTTCCAGGAGCCATGAAACGTTTTGCTACAAGTTGGCATTACTCCAACTTTTGGTTTTTTCACACCTTTTTGTTATAATATTGTGAGGTCTACAACCATTCATTCAACTGAATGTGCATGCTTTCCCCATAAAACCACAGCTGAAAGTCAGATTGAGAAAGGTTGCTAAAGCTAAGTGAATCTCTATTGAGGGGCAGAAAGAATAGTAATTAGCCAATAACATTTCCCTTATTCTAATAAAGTTCTTTGTTCAGACATAAAGAAAAAATGGTTCTGCCATTGGTTTCACCCCTACCAGTGGCTGTTTCACAATGCTAGTAAATGTTCTTCAGAAATAAGCTGTTTGCCCATTTGTAAGTGCTAGGTGTTAAAAACAAAAATACAAGCAATTTTTTTGTTTAAAAAATTTATTTTCAAAGTTATCCTTGACTGGACCAGGATCAGATTGCATTTTCCAGCTGTTTGTGCAACAATTATCAGCCTGTCTTCCATTTCACCTTTCTCTTTACAATCAGTTGCACTCTTTCTTAAATAAGCAATAGAACTGGCAGATGATCACTTTTGCACCACTGAAGGATTTCTCATGCAATTGGATTCTTAAACTAACCTGGCAGTCAAGCATAGAAAAGGATGAATAATCCTCTCCTACTGATTTAAAAGTTAAAACTTGGGAATCTGCTAAGAGGAAGGGGAACAAGGGTAGCGTAAAAAACATTGAAGAGACAATTTGGACAAAAACCTAAAATTTGCTTTTGGGAGGATTCCTTTAGCAAAGAAGACTGGACACATAAGGGTAATCAAAGCAGTTCACCCAAGATAAAGAAAACAGATGTGAATGACAGCAATGTGTTTTTACTTAAAAAGCAAAACATAAAGGCCCAGGTAGACTACCCAAATATAGAGGCACTAGGTGGGAGAACAACACTTCCAGGAATCAGAATGCACATGCAACCAAACTGTTTAATGGCTTTATATGAAATAAATTGCTCCATGACTGGCACTCTCTTTCAGCCTGTGGTGCTTTCTTTAACAGCCTCATTTGGTACCCCCTAGAAGACCGAGTTTTTAAATGACAACCCTGATACAGTCTTAACTTTTACTCCATGAATGGTATCATTGTTGTAGCATTTCCCAGGATAATAACGACAAGAAGGTCAGTGTAGTGGGGGTTCAAATAACTACAAGATGAGTTTCTGCTGACAAATTCTCTTCACTACTCTGTACTTACACACTTTGTGCCAATCCGACGTGGTTCCCTGCCTTGCATGTTTTGCACTCACAGTACAGTCATCACTTCCATAATGCTTGCTTAGAAGTGCTGTTCCAAATGTTTTTTTACCATCATTCCTGTGAACTAGAATTTGACAAAAAGTTGGGAAAAGAAATTGTACGTTACAAGACATTTTAAAAATGCATGTTCACTTGCTCATGGACAGGAAAAACTCCCATGTAAATGCACACATGGGCAGCTTTAAAATTAAAGTCCCCAAACTGAAGCGTGTTGAGCTAGAACAAGTCCCTCGAAATGAAGAGCTGTGAGGAGCAGAGTTTAAGGCTCTTCCTTCACACTACTCTGTTCACTTTTCTACTTGTATTGTAAGCAAACCCAAAATTAATATATATATTTTTAAATAAGGAATCTGTTCAACAAAGGGTGAAAACAAATGGCACACAAGACAGCCAACCACCCACAAGTGAATGGACACCTGGCCATTTTAAAGGATTCTCTCCACTGTGAACATGTTTGTGGTCCAGTACATCCATATGGCATCCTGCCATGGAGTGTGGAGAACACTGCGCAGGGCAGGCTAATGCATGCCCATGTCTTCACGTGCAGGCTAATGCACACCAACGTGTTCACATGCAGACTAATGCACATCAACATGTAGACATGCTGTTTGTTGGGGGCAAGCTGGCTTGCCCACTGGGGGAGGGAGTGTCTGTAGTGGTCAGTGGTCTTTGGAGAGCTTGCCATGGCAAGAAGCTGTAGCAGCGGCTGACAATAGCCCCATTTACGAGCTGTGAGTGTCACACTCACCTACATACCATGTGTTAAGTTTCAGTACTCATGGGATGTGAGTGAGTGCCACACGACAGTCACAGATCACAAGTGGTCGATCAGGGCTTATTTGGGGGAGGTTGCCAGGGCTCAGCCCTACCAATTAAATTTAAAGGGGGTTGAGCTCCAGGAAGTGTTCCTATTAGGAGTGTGCACCCCAAATGTTAGGGACCAGGAAAAGGCCAATATTGGCCATTTCAGTGTTAGAAATGAAAACCAGGAGGGAAAAAACCACCTGAATGGTTTACTGGGTTTTCATTAATAACTTCTCTGCCCCACTCCCTGCACTGGCCACCATATAGGATGGAGTCAAATGAGACGATAGCCCACATTAGTCTTCACCAGGAATGTTCCTGCCTGCCCATCTATTTGGTTTCCTCCACATGGCCTCCACATGGTCACCATGGAGCTGCCACGCATGGTGAGTCCAGTGACATCATGGGCCAATGCTCATGGGCTGCATGTGGCCACATTTCATCAATTAAGTTCACTCACAGCCTCACTTGCATCTAGGTCCACCAGCATCATAGAGTCCTGCCTAGCATGCCCGGCCAGCTGAGAATCAGGAGTGGTAGCAGTCTTCCTCCCCCCACAACTGCCTCTCAGCTGAGAGGTGGGGAAGGAGACTGTGAGGAGAGGGATCTTTGTAGTGGTCCTCTCAGCTGAGAGGCAGTTGTGTGTGGTGGTGGCGGGGGGTGAGGGGAGAGAGGGAGGGAGATCTGTAGTGTGTCTCTCAGCAAAGAGCCTGTTGCATGGGAAGGAGACTACATGGGAAGAGATCTCTCTAGTGCCACTGGTGGAAGCTTCTGAAAACACATGAAATATTGGCAGAGGGCTGTATGTTTATTAGGTTCGACATGCATGTGATTGGGGGCTGCACCAACTAAACACGGAGTCCAGCAGACTATCATCTCATTTGATTCCACCCATAGATTAAATCACAAGAACTCCTATTTTATATTCAGCTGTAGTGAAGCAGGTTAGTCCAGTTGTTGGGTTGAAATCTGGAAAACAGGGTTCATTTCCCTGCTGTGACAAGCTCTGGGACAGGGGGTTTGGCTTTTGGGACTGACTTGATCTCCATCATCTAAGCTAATCTATCTATCTCCAAAATAATCAAAGCATTCAAACCAGAATAACAGAATTTCAGCTATGAGTACTGAACTAAATATTTGGATAGGCTTATAATATTCACAAATACGGTATTTGGTTCAGCTCCATCTGTTTGTAGGACAGAATCAAATAAGACATTTGCCATCCACGGAATAAAAGCATGTATTCATTCCCATGAACAAATTTCCAAATTATTCTTCATCACCATTTATTCAGTACTCCCCATCATCCGTTTTACCAGAGCAAGAGGGCACTTAGCCTTGGGGAAACTAGGCACAGAGCTAAGTGTCTCTGCAAGGGTTCCT
Source organism: Sphenodon punctatus (assembly GCA_003113815.1). Taxonomy (NCBI): domain Eukaryota; kingdom Metazoa; phylum Chordata; class Lepidosauria; order Sphenodontia; family Sphenodontidae; genus Sphenodon; species Sphenodon punctatus. Next base: position 2,343,416 of record QEPC01002494.1, read on the forward strand.
CAGAACATGATATAACAGGGTGTTCAGGTCCTGAAGAGTTGCACATCAAATAACATTATTCTCACTCATGTTCTCTTCCCAAGTGCTCTTTTGTTCACAGAAATCAGTTCCAAACAATATACAGTCCATAATCTGGTTTGCATGATGGGCTTCCAGCTTTTGGTTCAGCTTTCCAAGCTTTCTGGTGCCTCTAGCACCATGGTCTCTCTCTTGGTCTCTGGTTCAGGCCTTCTAGCCTTACTGATGCTACACCCCCTCAATTCCAGACACAGCTCTTATGGCCTGGGGCCTTCCCCTTGGTGGTCTAGCTCTGAGCTTCAGTGCAGCCTTTAATAATGAGGCTTGCCCTAGCTGACTTGCAGTTTTCTTGTCATGGTTAGCTGAGGCAAATCAGTCACGCCCAACTGGCTTCTTTGCTCTTGGCCCCCTTTAAGGGCCCAGCACTTTCTGCTCCCTGGTTAGCTCCAGTGGGGCTTGTTCCCCACAAAGACCTCCCGTTATGCCAGTATCTAAGAATAAGATCTACTAACACTGATAGGGCATCCTGTAATGGGCATTTTTACACACACCTGATTTTTCTTGGACTTCAAATCCAGGTTTGGTGAAATCGCTCTTGGGGAGTTTAAACACTTCCTCTCGGAAGTCGGCCAGGTGCCATTGTAAACAGTGGCACCCAGTGACATTTACATGTTTCATGATCCTGACTTAAAAGAACTCTGCTACCGGGGACTTACATGTCCAGGTCACAAAACATGCAAACATCGCCGGGCACTGCTGTTTACAACGGTGCCTAGCTAACGTCTGGTGGACGGGGAGCATCTAAACTCCCTGCGTGTGAGTTCACTGAACCTGGACTTTGAAGTCTGGAAAAATCAGGTGCATGTAAACAATGTGCACAGAATTCTAGAGTGCTGGGGAGAAGTTGGTTGTCGTGGTACATGTGGGTATCAACAACACAGGAAAAAGTAGCAGGGAGGTTCTGGAGGCTAAATTTAGGCTTCTAGGTAGAAGACTGAAGTCCAGAACCTCCAGGGTAGCATTCTCAGAAATGATCCCAGTTCCACACACAGAATCCCAGAGGCAGGCTGAGTTCCAGAGTCTCAATGTGTGGATGATACAATGGTGCAGGGATGAGGGCTTTAAATTCATTAAGAAATGGGGAACTTTGGGGGAAAGGGAAAGCCTATACAGACGGGATGACTCCAACTTAACCAAAGGGGAACACGGCTGCTGGCACTAAATATTAAAAAGGATATAGAGCAGTCTTTAAACTAAAAACTGGGGGGAAGCCCACAGGTCCTGAGCAGCACATGGGTCGGGCTGAGGCAACTGCAAAAGATGCTGTTATTTCAGGGGAATTAGAGTATCCTAATATAGAAGACAGGGACAATCCCTAGCGAGCTCAGGTAGAAATTAGTTTGCAACTGACAAACTCTATTGATCCAAAAAAACCTAAAAACAGTTACTTGTAATAAACAGATTAAAAATAAAAATGATACATTTAAATGTCTATATGCAAATGATAGAAGTCTAAAAAGTAAGATGGGAGAATTAGAGTGTACTGTGTTAAATGAGGATATCATAGGAATCTCAGAGACCTGGTTGAATGAGGACAACCAATGGGACACAGTATTACCAGGATACAAAATATATCAAATGGCAGAGTAGATCTAGCTGGTGGTGGGTTGGTGCTATAGGTAATAGTCAACATTGAGTCAAGCAGGATTAGAACTGTAAAGGAAGCAAATGGTACTCTGGAATCTCTGTGGATAGAAATTCCGTGTATAACGGGGAAGTGTATAGCGGTCGGCCTATACTATCGTCCTCCTGACCAGGACAGTGAGACTGACTGTGAAATATTAAGGAAGATTTGACAGGCTACTAAAGTCGGAAATGCAGTAATAATGGACTATTTAAATTACCCTCATATTAACTGGGTGAATGTCTCCTCGGGGTGGGACGCAGAGATAAAATTTCTAGATGTCATAAATGACTGCTTCCTTGAGCAGCTCTTTCTGGAACCAACAAGAGAAGGAGTCACTCTGGATCTAGTCCTAAGTGGAGTGCAGGATTTAGTGCGAGGGGTAAGGGTGATAATAATATCACAGTCTGGGCCCCCTCATACCTCGGGTACCGCCTCACCCTCCGTGCCTCAGAGCGAGCCCTTTGGTCCACTGGGGGCGCCTTCTTGGTGGTCCACCGGGTGAGACAGGGGGCTACAATGGAGAGGGCATTCTCGGTGGTGGGGCTGCGACTTTGGAACTCCCTCCCGGAGGAAGCCCGCCTGGCCCCAGGTCTGTTGGCGTTTTGTCGAACCTGCAAGACCTGGCTGTTTGCCCAGACCTTCGGAGGGGAGGAGGGGAGGGTTGGGTATTTGGGATATGGGGAGAGGAGGGGTTGGATGGCATTTTTAAAATTTATTTGATGACTAGTGGTGGGACCCCGGGCCCATTACCGGCTACCGGATTTACCGGTTACCGGTTCTACGAAAACCGGATTCCCGGATTAAATCCGGTATACTGGTACCGGATTTATTTCATTGGTTTCAATGGGGCGCTGTGTCCCCATTGAAACCAATGAAATAAATTA